>JAEIIU010016263.1:0-10111 GCA_018874675.1 Drosophila baimaii | reverse complement strand
TGGTCATGCTGATCAAGAATATATATACTTTATGGGGTCGGAGATGACTCCTTCACTGCGTTGCAAACATAATGCAAAACTATAATACCCTCTACAAGGGTATAAAAAGGCATCTAAAAGGAAAGTGCACAAAAAATGGAGGCAGAAAAAGAAAATATGTTATAACGAATGCTAGCTTAAGTTTTTTTATTAAAGGTTTACCTTTGGATGTTAAAAGTTTGATAAAATATTAATAACAAATGTTAGTTTGGACTTGTGTTTTTAATAAAAAAAAAATCTTAAAAAATTTTTTAAGATTTAAAAGCGTCCTAAATAAGAAGAATTGTATTTGAATATTGAGTAAAGTAATCCTTTCTCAGTTATCAGGTATTAAATGTATTTCTCGTTTGTCATATGACTATTTTGAATTATCATTAACTTTCTTATTTCTCCCAATCATTTCTGCAATTATTAACCTTTCAATCATTTTTATTTTGCCAGCTGTTCGCCGGCTTTTCCCTTTTTCTGTCAAACAAGAGAATTGCACTCCTGGCGGTAATTACCCAGGACACACAGGAACAGACACAGACACACAGAAGCAATCGCGGCTATAATAAATTCATAATTGACAGGGGCTCGACGGGAGTACCCTTCTGGCTGGCCCCTTTTGGGATCGGATTGTAACTCCCCTTCTCACGTTTTTGGACCCGGGCTTGACAAATATCCTTGGCAAACGTCAGGCGAATTTCACGCATAAACAGGCTGTTTCCACTGCCACTTCCTGCACTTCCTACTTCCTCCACTCGACGTCCTGTTTATCCAGTACACGTTCTACGCCTCTCCAGCGGCACTTCCGGTGAAGCGACCCCGACAGGGCATTTTTCCAAACCCTTTCCTGGGTAATTGCGAAAACTATTAAGCCAAATTATGGGTTTACCTTACGCAGAGCCGCGGCAACCCCTTTTTTATGCCCAACACTTTAGAATTAGAAGTACCGTGAAAATCAAGAGCACGCGAAATTATTATATAGATTTAACCCCGAAAATGTAATATTTGCAGCTCTTTGGGGTAGTGTTAGTGGGAGTAAATTATATATACGAGTGTGTGGCCTGATATTTGTTTCGGGAAAAAAGGTTAATATTTTTGTTTGCCACCGCCTCCCGTTCACACAAGGGCGAATAATCCCCTCAAGCATTCCCATGGCACTCTTTAAATGGCCCATAAAAAATTGACAAAAAAGATAAACTAAAAAGAATTCGATAAATGGTAAGAAAAAAAAAGTACATTTGTGGCGCCAATTGAGTAGCATAACCGAAAAAACTCAAACAATTTACCCCGAAATACACTCCGAATGCGGGGAAAAAAAGAAAAGTCATTTTCACATATTTGTGGAGCTAACGAAACATTTTTCACTTTTGGTTCGGTTTTTTATTTTTACTGATACATAATTTAAGCGACCGTATTTAAGGGAAAGTATGGCTGCAAATATATTCGATGTTTAAGGGGAACGGAGGGGATAAATTGGTCCAGCGAATGTGACAAATTGGCGAGTCTTTTGGGTTTCGCTTTTAAATGCTATTATTCTTATTTAAAATACAATAAACTGCGATAAATTTATGTCGTAAAAAAATTATTAAATAAAAAAGTATCAAAAAAAGCGGTATTAAAATGAATACAAATACATTTTTTGTATCAATTTTTACTGCAATTGAAAACGATTCTAAATTTAAAGACCACCTTTCCCTTAACTTTTAATAATTTTTTAATACCATTCCATTGCCAAAAACTTGCCCGAAAAAAAAAATTGCATTGCCATAAATTAAAATTAAACTTTTTCATTCCCATTGTAACTCTAGCGAAAATCCTCACATGAACGCCTTTAAAGTATTTCCAAATTGAAATTCCTCAAATGCACCACACGGATACATATATTTTGTTCCGCCTGAAGGGACTGCAATTTTAATAACTCAATTACGTAGACATTTGAATTCATTAGCGAAAGGATACACATTGGGAGGGATAGAACATGCTGTTAAGGGTAGTCCGGAGGCAGCACACAATCAAATGTATATAAATCAATTTTAGCGCCGAAATGTGCAAAAGGAGCGGCGTTGAGAAGTACAGGGGTTTCTTTTTATTATTATTATTTTTTTCTATACCAAAAGATCCGCAGGGGTGCATATATATATGAATTTGGGAAATTATTACCTCAGCATGCGAGAGGGAGGGAGGAGAAAAACTAATAACCATGTAAGGATTTAATAATAAATCAAGGACGCGTACGAGAGTGAGGAAAATGGCAAACAGGAAGTAGAATAAGGGATTGGATTCATGGCACATTCTAAATCCGAATTTCAAATAGACAAATGAACATACGAGCTGAGCTACTGGCGCTCTCTCTTTGCAAACAAAGACCCGTTAGCTGGAATTATATTCCTCACATTTATCATGCGGATTGCACGATGCTCCCCGGGATGGCAGTTACATATGTACTCCCATTCATGAATTGCGCGAGGATCCCTCGAAAATCTTTACAGACAATGATCTCGAACAGTATTTCCCCAGGTAGCTAAATCCCAGCTATTCTCTCCCTTTCTATATATAATTCTCTTTTTTCGGATAGTTTCTGAGTGGAATTTGTGCAACCCTTGGTCCGGGAGATGTCTCGTTAGGTGGGATTAGCAAACTCAGCTTGACTGCTATTATTGTTATTCTTTTTGTATATATATATATTTTTTTTTCTTCAAATGTTCAATGAATCGAAATTGAGTTCTTCGAGGCGCTAATTGACAGCTCAATTGACGGGGTTGGTTTGGACTTATGAGGTCACTTAGGGGTCACTCGAGGGGCTTATCCGCAGCCCATACAGTGTCACTACGAGTGGTTGCAAAAAATATCCAGATGTATCATATAAAGTATGTGATCGTACTTTCTCATATTGTTTTACTTTCAAATATATTTGGATGGTATTGAACCAGTTACCCAGAGTTCCTTCTGAATCTTTATTTATGTTCATTTCAGTTTAAATGGACTTAATAGGTAAAGCAAAGTAATCATGAATGTCTGGGTATTCTCTCTGATAAAGTTTGCTTCGTTTGTTCGTCGAAATCATTCATTCATTTCATACAGAGTTCTATTTATAATAATAATATATTCTTATTCCCCACTTACAGTCTCTTAAACACTCTCTCAATAAACTGGTACTAGTTTTTAAAGCAAACATTTCCGGAGGTAAAGCTTACAGGGCGTCTCCTAAAACAAACTTAATTACTCAATTTAACCACTCAGCCATGCAGTACGAACAAAAGAAACTATTGAATATACCTGAGCATAATCAGCATTAAATAAGGCTAAAGTGAACAAAGGACACATGTATGTAAATTAAGTCGCATACTTGGGGTAACTAATCTCATTAACACTTCACTTAATTTCACCACCTCTTCCATTTATAATGCCGCCCCGTATTGCATTCAAAAACCTTAATCGAGTTTTCCAAACTTAGAAGCCTCGCAAATGTTCGCCTTTTTGGTTTAAATTTAATTTGAAGTCATTAGCTATCATTGTTTCATTGTTTCGTTTCATATGTAGTTGAAACGGAGGACAACTTTAGCTAAAAATGCAACTTTAACAAGAGCAGATTGTTCCCAGAGTGTTTTGTGTACTTCTAGTCTGCACGTGTTGACATTTTATATTTTTTTTTTCTCTATATCCACTCCGGTAACTTTTTGTCTTCCATTGTTGCGGCTCCCTAAATCCAACCAGTAAGTAGCCCAAAAATCCCTGTATCTAATCGGGTAAAGAAGCCCTGAGGCAGCCCTCTTGATGTCTCAATTTCCAAATGACCAAGCTAATCACAAAAGGCGGACGGACAGAGAACGGCTTTTCCTCTTCCTCTCTGCTGCATTTGTTTTTTCCACTTTTCTCCCTCTTCTTATTGATGACATAATTCCGAAGCGCTCGAATTTCAGCCGCCTGACTTTACACACTCTAGCATAATTAGGGTGAACTACCCCCGGCCGCGAAGCCTTTGTCTTGTCAAAATCATCCCAATTCCGATCCTGCATTACGTCCCCAGCCCCTATATCACCCGGACCGGGACACACCCCTCAGCACTTATGTGCACAGCTGGCAGTCTACGAAAAATAAAGCAAAAAATCAAATGCAATTGCTAAATGAAAACTTCACTAACTTTCCCTCCCTCCTTTGTGTGCTGTTAAATATAAAATTATGCAAATTTGGTACATAATTTTTAAGCATTTGTTAAGGGAAAACGTCGTTGGAAAACAGGGAAAACTAAATCCTGTTTGGAGTAGCAATAACTTAGCTCCGAAATAGTTTTAGCTATAAATTTACGGAAATTAAAACCAGAAGGAAAGTTGACTTCGGGAAACTAAAAGATGTTGGAAAACTCAGCCTCAGTTATAAATACTGTAATAATTTATTTATCATCCTTGGTAAGGGGACCAAAAAAAATTAAAATCAGAGGTGTCTGCGATTTGCTGAAGCAATATCGGATGCTATCCAGGAACTGTAGAACTCAGCAACTCCTGGAAACCTCCCTCCTACTTTTCCCCGGAAACGGTCAAGGCGGCGAGGACAAAAAAGCCCGACCAGCTGATATAGGTGATCGGCTGGGCGCTGCCTTCGGCTACGTGCTCCTCGCTGAGCTCGGCCCCGAACTTGGCCATGAAGGCGAAGAAGACCATGCCACCCATCTTCCAGCTGCTCTCGTTGATCGACAGGTAAACCAGCGATGTGATATTACCCAAAATGGTCAAGACCTTCAGTGTCTGCAGGGTTCCGCCCTCGCCATCACCATCGCCGCCCTCGCCCTTCCACAAAGCCAGGATAACGCTTACGGTCAGCGGGATCATGAACAGGCCGTGGCCTAAAGCAATATTGTTGCTCTCCGAGGCCAGATAGAGATCCACATTGACCAGGGGCAACGGGATGATCTCCACAATGCTGGTCGTTGTCTCTTGAATCTTCTTGGCATTGTCATCGCCGGCCAAAGCACTGACCAGGCCCACAAGCCCATGGGTGAACCCGATCAGGCAGGCTGTGAAGGCATACGGATGCTCTGAGGGCCCGATCTTGAAGAAACCAAAGCCAGTTGCTCCGCAGAGTGCCACGTTGAGAACACAAGTCACAACCGCGTTGTCCGACATCTTGAGGGTGATTTAAATCCTTTTGTGGTTTTCCGGATGAATATTTCCACAATATATCTGTCCCTGAATTGGTGTTTTCTTCCGAGTCAAAACTGCTCGACTGTTGGATGCTTTGCTCTGAAATTTCTTTATAATTGAAGACTTCCAAGCTGGTTGCTTGGTTCAAAGGTTTCACTCTTAGATTACATCCAGTTCCCCTAAAACTATCACTTAATGCACTAAGATTTAACACTCACCTCAACCGCAATTCAGTTGAGGGAGAAGCAAGGCGAATTCCCCAGAAAGAACTCTGACATTTATTATGGCGCTATTTCCCTTTCGAAGAAGTAACGGCCTGCCTTGCATAGAAATGCAAGTCGGTAAAGTCGTGGAAAATCCACAAGGATTTGCTTGGCGATAGCTGAAAGCTTTTTCCCATCTTCCTAGGTTTCATTTTCCTGAACGGATTTCCCTTTCGGGGATTTTCCACTCCTGCTTGATTGTTGTCAAAGGTCATGAAATATGCAAACATTATAGAACAAGCGCACATTGTTTGCTTCCCTATCCGATCCGATTAGCTAATCGAAGCCATAAACTGCATATAAAAATCTGAGTCTGAGCTGACCACCTGCTTTTCATTTTTAATGACTTTGGCGGAGGAGGAGTAGGAGATTCCGGTCCCAGTCCCTTCGGCTTTTAGGAGATTAATAGTTGTTCCACAGGCTTTTAGTCGAATCGAATTGCCGGGAGCTGGCTAGCTGACTTTTCAATTGTCTGCTCTTTCGGTTAATGGAAGGAAGTTTGGTTAAATGCTAATCACCAAATTGCCATTTGATTGATAAACTCGCACACATTTGAAGGGAAAAGCCACAAATACCCCTTAGCCTCAAGTCCGGAGCCGAAACCATAATTAAATATTGCTCCCCAGCACAGTTTGGGTGCAAAGTCCAAACTGGTTTCGGCAATAATTACTGAAACTTGGCACGAAGCCGGACCGCAATTGTGAGATTTCCAAGGATCAAGGGAGAAGCAGCAGGAGCTCTAGATGCACTCGAAAAAAGGTCATGAAAATGGTAAAGTGGCAAGTGTGGCAGACCTTATAATTAATTATAAGGGGTTCTTACCAATAACCATTAATTTTTAATCAAGTTAAAAATTATTTAGGAAATTTTTCAAGAAAATAACATTTCTATTCCTGACATTGGGTTAGGCTTCATTCTAAGAAATATTTGATTTCGAACGCCTTTTCTAATTTGAATTACATATTATATAATTAAAATCTGAGAATTTACTGAACCTTTTCGCGAGTGCATATATGACAGGAGCGTGGAAAGGGATAGCTCATCATCATTAACACCCGTCCAAGCAATTCCCGTCGTCAATGGCAACGGATTGGGCGACGTAAGGGACGTAGAACCGGCGAGACGTTGAGTTCCCTGTCGCTTTCTGCTGGTTGTGGTCGGAGAATTGTCGCTGTGCCAGCATAATAATAAGGCGTCGACCAGGACCAGGACCAGGGGAATCGATGACAGCGTAAATCAATGCTCCTCCTAGCTGGGAATCGAGTCGAAACAATCATTAATTAATGTCAATCGAATCGAATTGAGGCGAACAGCTGAAATGAAATTTGGCGACAAACGTTTTCCGCTCGAAATCAGCGCAAATGAGCAGAGCTGCGGGTTCTCAGGTTGTCGTCGTCGTAATCCCTGAAATATGTAATTCGGTTTCCTTCACAACTGCCAGACAACTTTTCATTCTCATTTTCATTACAAACGTGCTCGTTCGGAAATCTGCACACAAGTCCTGCTCAGTACGGAAGCGGAAACGGACTGGACGGAAGACTTGACAAGCAGGTTTTTTTTGGCACAGCCAACGAACATCAACAAATGCCAAGCAATTAATTATTAGGGAAATGGTTGGCCAAGATGAGATGAATATTAAAGGAGAAAAGTTTTGGGCACAGAAAAGCAGGCTATGACATTTTAGCTTAATCTTTTAGAAATAATTATTTTAGGTTTTAAAGGAACAATAGAAATACAAATTACATATCTAATATAAATATATACCCAGTTTATAAAAAACCAAATAAGCACCTTATTATTTATGTAACAATAATTGGAAGACATCATCATTTACTGGTAAAAATGAATTTCTTGTGTTAACTTAATTCCAAGCAATTAACAAGGGAAAACATTAAATGCTCATGATGGCTTTTGCAATACAAAAGAACGCTCGAACGCCCAGAGAAAAGTCCTGCAACCAGACAACAATATGCTGTCAATATTAAAATGCATTTTTAATGCACTTTTGCACTTTGTGGTTGGCCAACTGTGTGTGCTGCGTTTACCCTTTTGCCTGTCCCTTTTGGATAACAGCAAGTTGACTTTGTTTTAATTAAAAAAAAAAAAAAACAGACTCAGAAAAGGAAGCGAGAGAAAAAGTTTTTATAAGAGCAAACAACAAGCAGACGGACTGCTGACGAAATATTCGCAGTCATTTATCAGGCTGTTAGCGATGAATGCTCCGTGTTCAATGCAAAGGTTGTCAGCGAAGGCAGCGAATTGCAATTTAATGCACTTTTATTGGCATTCAATGGGCTGCTAACGGCAGAGGAAGCACCAGGACTCATTAATTAAAAACACTTTACCTCGCTGGCGGTGTTAAAACAAAAAGTTTTCAACCCATCAACTATTTGTACGAGGCTGGTGGATGCATTTCTCTTATCTAACATTCACCTCATCTCATAATTTAATCTATACAGAAAGATTTATGCGAATACGCGATACCCTGGGTAGACTTCCTTAAGCTTGACTGAGATGGGCTGAATTTGATGGTCGGAGCCGGTCTGCTTTTGTCATACCCTCAAGAAGAACCGATTTTTTATCGATATCATTTTTGTATTGATGTTAGCCGGCTAGAGGTCAGGATGTTGAAAAAAATAAAACCAACCCCCTTCAGGACAAATTTGATTTACACGTCTAAGTCCGATGGCGTGGAGTTGGTAACAGGTAAAATTTTTGTTGAAAAATAAAAGGAAAAAATCAGATCTTAGCTATTATTAGATAAATATGTATGAGTATTGAGTTTAAATATTTTAAAGATAAATTTTTTTCCGAAATTTCGGCATTTCTAATATTGAAAAACTTTAAATAATATATAGATTATGCAAATCATTCACTTTTCGCCTGATATACAGTTATATCTCTACAAATACCCTGTATAAAAACACAGTAAACATACGCAGCAGGAAGTTGAGGGAAGGCCTTCCCTCGGAGGCATGTCAAACAAAATCATAAAATTTATTAAAACTGCCCCCAAAGCGTTGGAGCTTTTAATTAGACAGAGAGAAGCCAACTTACCTGGACGAATCCTGTGTATCCCTTTCCGTTCTCTTCCCCGTTTGCATTAAAAAGTTATTCCATCATAATAAATCTTTTTGGCCTGCGCTAGGTTTGCATAATTAGCCAGGAACTCGGACAACTTAAACTCCTGTGTACCTCTACACCTCCGTAGACGTTTCCTCCCCCCGGGGGCCTGTCATAATTATGCAAAAAGTGTGAAACTGAAGCTGTAGGAGCAAAAAGTTAACCAAACAAATGTGCTGCCTCATTTCAGTTTTGTTGTTGTTGTTGTTGTTGTTGTTGTTGTTACTCTTGCTGATATCCCTGGCTCAGCTTTCACAACATAATTCGTTATTTATGACTTCAATTATGTTTGCCCGTGGCCAGACACAACACTCACACACACCAGGAAGCCAAAGGTTAAACGGGCGCAGCGAGTGAAAGCTTAACCTCAACTCAAGGTATCGTCGCACCCTTAACCCCCAGTTTGGCCTCGTCCCACACACCCATTTGTCGTTTGTCGCCACCTCCTCAGTTTTTAGGACTATAAGAGCCAAGACTGACCCCCAGCTAGCTGGAGAAAGTGTAAAAGCGGCAAAGGGAGATAACATTTTAATTACAGCTTTAACAAAGGGTACCGCCTCCTTGAATATATTCTTATGATAAATTATCCAAGGAAAATGATTTTAAAGTTTTACGCAAAGGAGACGTCACAGGATTGTTCCGAAAGGGGGTTTCCGATGAATTTTCATGTGGAATATTAATTAATTAATATTTTATTAATTTATTTTCCTTTCGTAAATACGAGCACTTCAAATTTGTGTGTGTGAATTGGTAGTAATATACTTTACAACTGTCTTCACCTACGAAAACCTACGTTTTTATGCCTCGTAAATACTTGGAATTCCTAACCACAAACTCATCTAACATCTCCATAACATACTACATAATCTTCCCCAATTTTAAACATTTCCGAAAACATGTATTAATGTTTTTTCACAACATTTGTTGACAATTTGCGACAGAGTTTTATTTGGTTAGATAATGTCAGCACGGCTTATGAATAATAAATGCACGTGGCATATAATTCATATTCAGGCCCCGGACCAGTCTGTCAATGGGTATTAATAACAAAATGGCCTGCAAAAAAAGAGCATTAAAAAAATATATACAAAAGCATTGTTTTTATCACAATATTTGCACAGTTAATATGAAAATATTATTAATAAACTGTAATTACCAAAGGTTGCCCTGCCTGCACGTCTGTCATTTAACATTTATACAATAAGCGACAGAAATATAAAAAAGATATTAATAAATGAGTTTCCACTACAGCGAATGCATGTGAAAAATTAAAGGCAAGTTAATCGGCGGCTAAAGCTGTGGAAAATCATCAACCGAAGCTAGTATCAAAGTGGCTAACCTTGGCAAAAGACGGGCCACGTCTGCGAGATCTAATGCCGAGTTGCAGCTTGGACCACTCTCAGCCTTGGAATCTGAGAAAACACGTTTCTGTTTTTCCCACTTATGTATCTCTCTCGCACATTTGCATGTGAATGGAAACTGAGTCATGGACAGAGCTCCCGAATAACTGTCAACCGTTTTTCGTTTTGCGGTCTGCTCACGAACAGAACCGAAAACGAC
>JAEIIU010016142.1:0-56076 GCA_018874675.1 Drosophila baimaii | reverse complement strand
TAAGTAAAAAATTATCTGCAAGGGTATATAAACTTCGGTTCCGCCCGAAGTTAGCTTTTCTTACTTGTTCAAATATAAAATTACATTTCTCTTACAAACCTTCATAAAATTCTTGTAAATTATATATGTGTAATTATATATGTTTGAAATATGGTTTTCAGTTCTACTTTCTTCATAAAATCCTTAAAAAACCTCTCCCCATTTTTCGATCAGCACAAAAGCTGCTTACCGCGCACTTTTTCCAGTCCAAGTTAATACACAATAAACATCTTGAAAAAAGGAGACAGTTTTCGCCCTACTCTCTCTGCTTTTTTTTCTGTCCTATCACGTTGTAATGTGGCGCTGAAAAAAAATGTAATAATCACGCACTAAGAGCCATTTTCAATTACCGTTCTCAAGGAATCAGGACCAAGGAGACGGCGCCTCGAAATGCCACTCGTTTCGCCCAGCTAACCGCATAAAAAACTAATCAACTTATTTATGAACATTTATTATGAACAATGGAAACGTGCTGAATTGCGCATTCCGCAGCGGGCCAAAGTAAATAACGAACGGAAGAAAGAAGAATACTTGGAGACGGCGAATGAACTTGGCCAAAAGTTGTGTGTGTGTGCGGCAACTGAGACTGGAAAATGTCCCTGCTGTTTATAATTTCTCTCTGCCGAAATTACATTCTGCCAAGAGGGGCGGAGGGAAACGGGCGCTACTGTCATATTTGGTCTGTCCCGGACTGGTACGCACATAAAATGGCCAGAAATTGCTTTGGGCAGGATCTTCACACATGTAACAAAGCAAAGGACCAGGAACATGGTCCTGGAACCTCGGGCAAATGGGCCATCGTGTTGCCTTTTTTTGGTTCAAGGGTTCGAGACCTCTTGACCATAATTTACGCCACTTAAATTACAGACCCATTCTCGGCACTACTCCAGTGGAGAGAACATGTGCTGGCCATAAACATTCGAGGATGGGGACAAGAACGGGCACGAGGACGATGTCTGGGACGGGGACTGGGATTGGGACAGGGACTGGAACTCGAACTCGGACATTCGACATTGACGACGACGTTTTTATGGCTGCCGCAAAAGCCTTTTATGCCGCCTTGAGGCAAATTTGATGATTTTATTAAAAGAGAAAGAAGTTGGCGATATTCGGATCGTAATATCGACTGGACCGGACCCCCAGCCATTGGCTTTCGGCACGTTAATTAGCCATAATTACCCGCAGAGCTTTTGGCTTTTGTCGGCTGGCTTTTGTGCCCTGTCACGCCTCTGATTTATGGCCGCCATTTGCCTTTGGTCCTTTGAGCGGCTTAAAGCCGCACAACTTTAACGCAATCAAAATGGCGTCCCTCACACACATGCACGCACACAAAAGCCCACACACACACACACACACACCAAGGCAAACCCTGACAGCTCAT
This sequence comes from Drosophila baimaii, assembly GCA_018874675.1. Classification (NCBI taxonomy): domain Eukaryota; kingdom Metazoa; phylum Arthropoda; class Insecta; order Diptera; family Drosophilidae; genus Drosophila; species Drosophila baimaii. Next base: position 54,656 of record JAEIIU010016142.1, on the reverse strand, counting down.
GCGTGTGCTAAATGATTTGGAATTGATTAGAAGCAAGAAGCAAGAAAAATGGGAAAGGAGAGCGAGTGGAGGGTAGTGTTGAGGCAAATAAAAATAAATAAAATATCAAAGCAAGTTCGTATGAAATTTTTATACCACGACTTTATTGAAAAACCCACAGCGAAAGGGTCTAGTCGCCGCCTGACTCCTCCCAGATAATAACCTTCCGCAGCAGATAAACAGAAGGGCCGTCACTCTGAACTGGCTGGCTGGATGGCTGGCTGGATGTTGCCACATGCCAAATAAACTTCAAAACTGTTAGCGCCTCGACGCCTCCTCCGCTAAGTTTGGCTGCGCTGACAGCCACAGGATGCGAAAAGGATATGTGCCAATGTTTTTGCTTCTTTGGTCTTTGAGGGACGTTTTAAGGATCCCATTTCGAAGGGGTCGCATTGGAAATACAAGAGATAATAGGGGGAGGCTAACTAGGGGAGTTTAAAAGAAATTGGTTACAAAATACATATTTAAATAAATATATTATTATAAACATTAAATAAAATGAGGGAACCCTTTTAACAATTTATATTAAAATAATATAACTTATTAAGGGAAATAGTCTTCATGATTTAAGTATATTTAGTTTGCTCTTAATAGTGTCTTTATATTTGTAATAATATCTTAAAGTAAACCTAATATAAGCTAGTTTTTAATTACATTCCAAGTAAAATATATTCCACATTACATTCTAATAAAGTTATAGTTACATTCAAGAATGATCCAATTTATTTAGATACATTTGTTCCTGTCACTTGAATTGTTTACCACTCATATCACATGTCGAGCCCCGTTCGCACATATCACAATTCCGCAATTTCTCCAACATTTCCCACGCCACTTTTCCCGCTGCCTGACTTTTCTATTTGGTTAACATGATGTTGCTGTTGCCTGTTTTGGTGCCGCCAGCCATGTTGTTGCTGCTGTTGCTGTTGCTGCTGCGGCGGCTGTTTTCTGTTATTGCTGATGAAAATATATTCAATTTATTATATTCGATATAGAGACACTTATTTTCTGTTGACATAATGATACGCATGATGCGGCAAGCTCTCTCGTTGCCAGTAACTGTCAGGCGGAAGATGTTTCGTTATTTTTCTAGCCAAGGGGTCGGAACCAGGACATGTGTGTGTGTGTGGGTGTGTGTGTTTGTTTGTAATGAATCTATTATTAAATTGTTGTTGCTTGTGACAACAAAAACAAGAGCGGTATCACTGACAAGCCAAACAACAAGCAACAACACGACTAACGTCAACAACATCAACACCATCGCCTGGCCGCACATTTCGGTGGGTACGAGTCGAGTCCTGGCCTCCCCACATCAAGGATCAATCAAATGCAGACTCCGCTGGCAGAGTGAAGGGAGGAGGACCCTGCTCATTGGCTGCTCTCTGAAATTTATGAAGGCTCTTAATGCCAAAGGCCATGAATGTTGTCGCCTCTGTCACAAAATATGAACAGCATCAGCTTCCCAGGACTTCCCATGGAAGCTTCCCAGGACTGAGCAGCGTTGAGTGGCATAATGTTCCCAGGATATCTGCTCCTTTTTCTTGTTGGTTATTCAGTATTAAACAAGTTATGCAACCAACATGTTGTTCTGGAAAGCTGCATTACTTTTAAAACTGACGTCCACTTGGGGAAAATTTATTGGAGATTATGTTCGGACTTAAAAAAAATATATTTTAAAGTTCATGGAGGACACATATATAGATTTTCAGCTTTTTATTGCTAACAATTATTAAAAGGAAACCCTAATCATTACCTAAACTGTAAATAAAAATGTAATAAAGAAAATATAAACTCTATGGTAAGCATATTTTGTAGGGAATTTGTTTTATAATTTAATCAGATAAATGTTAAGAATACTTCACTATATCTCAATTTAAAAGACCTAAGAAATAATAAACAACAATATAGACATTTTGTCAATGTAATGTCTTTATGAGGAGAGATATATATTATTTATTTTTCGAAGTGTACCCTGGCCAAACTCCTGCTGGCTTCAATAAGGAATTTCCGCAAAAGTTGCGATGGACCGGCTGAGCGATGGTATTAGCCATCATCATCGGGTCCCTGAGCGCCGCTTCGGTGTGTTTGGCCCCTGATAATCGCAGCAGCAGCAGCCAGGGCTTTCCGAGCACTCATTAGCAAAACGTTCGGAACTCTTTTGGGCCGGTTGCCGCCACAACTTTTGACTTCATTATGTCGCGTTTGTCCTCCGCAAACCGCCATGCCACGCCCCCACCATTTTAGCCATCTTAGCGCTGTCGCCGCAAAAATTGTGCAACGTTTCCGCTGCTGCTTTTGGCGCACATCCGTTGCCGCCAACATTTCTGCTCTCGGGGTCCTGGGTCCTCGCCCTCGTCCTGCTGCGGGTCCTGCTAAGTCCTTGGCATTCCCGGCTCCCTCGCTGCGGTTGCTTGCCGCCATTCCATTTTATTTTGCACATTTTATTATGACTACCACCGCTTGCCAGGCAGCAGCTCATACATTTTTTATTATTATGTCTGCTTATCAGCATGTGGCAAATATACTCCAGCTTCAGTTCCAGCCCTCAGGACGACCAGGGCGAGCCAGGACGAGCCAGGACGAGCAGGGCGATCCTTGTGGACGCCCCGCGTGGAGGGGCCAACACAAGCCAAGCGTTGAACTGCGCGTTTAGAGCCGCTCGTTTGGCTGCTCCGCTTCACAGTTGGCTGATTGTTTGAATGATGGCGGCGGCGACGCTGCGGAGTCCATAAAGCCCGGCTTCCGAACCAAAATGGCAATGGATTGTCACGCCCAGTTGAATATCAGCGCTCGATAAATATATCCCTTCATAATGCTGGTTTTCTCACTTTAAGGCTGCGAATAAAAAATATGTGGATATTATTATATAGAGAATTTATCAAACTAAACCGAACTAATGGGTTTCCTTTGTAAGGCTTAGTGTTGCCAATCTATCTGAATAACATCCTTTTCCACTTAATCATTCAACAATGCCGAATTTAGCTTGCCCATTGGCCCAGGAAGCCCTTCAGCATGGATCCTCTGAGCTTCATTTTTGAGAGTTTTCATTCAGATTTCCAACACAGCAGCTCCTCCAGGTTTTCTGCATCCTGAAAATGCATATCAAGGATGGAGAAGTGGAAGCCGTGTGTGATCTTTGCTCCTCTTAATGATTTTCAACTTGTAAATAGATTAAAATAAAATAAACATTCATAAATGTAACTTAAACTCACAGAGCATGGAATCAAATTATAACGAAAATTAAAGAACTTTTAGCTTTATTATTTACATTTTACATTTTTAAAGTGTTTAAAAATCAAGCAACATAATTTATTAAAAGCAAATGCAAAGAAAAAATGTCTGAAAGGTTTGCAAAATTATTATAGATAGACACAATCAAATAAAAATTGAAGACAGCCGGATGCAACAAAAAAATGGTTAACAAACCCAAAGCCACAAATGCAATAACCCCCCAATAATTCTCGATATAAATATTTGGCCTGTTTTTAAATTTGTGGCGAAATTTGCTACATTTATTCATGAAGATATTTTAGGGTGATCCACCATAAGACTTAAGATAAACTATATTTAAAGTAAACCTTTAATATACATTAAAGTTTATCAAATATTACTAGATTTACTTATATGAAAATGCGTTTTTATTTGTTATGAATATTAAATATATATTCAAAATTCAGGCTCACTTCAAATTGTTATCGAAACCTTTAAAACCGCATCCTTTTGGCCGCGCTTGCAGCTTGGATAATTGTTCAATATTTTGCCAACTTCCGCAGAGTTTTAATATCCGGCCAGGACCAGCTCCACACCAACTGAACTGCAACTGGATTGGAGCCAACGACCAGCAGCCACTGACTGACTGACTCTACTGTTCATTGTCATTGCAATGGGGCAATGTCAGAGGCGTAGGTAGGCTCAGCCAGTGTATTCCTTCATAAACTCCTATGCGATTCAGCGAATCCGGAAAAAACGCCGCCGGAGGGGCCTATGCTGGAACGACACAGCAACAAAAAACCGCAAAAAACTCCGACGTAAACAGTGGCCAGGTGAGATGAGTGCGAGCAGGCAAACAGCAAATAACAAAAAGCACACGGCAAAACACTCAGCCAGAAGGATCAGCAGGAGATGATGGAACAGGAACAGGAGAAGCAGCAGCAACCGGAGCAGGAATAGCAGCAGGAGCAGCATTGGCAGTGGAAAAGTGGCCGTGGCAACCGGCATCATCAGCCGGCAGGCAGCGGGCAAAGTAATTTTAATTAAAACTTATGGCAACGTCTGCGAGTGAGTAAAACACGGCGAAACGAGTTGATAAAAGCGCACACAACACACACACACACAGCTAACGCACACACCACACCCATACACCTGCGAATGGGTTGTGCCTTAAACGAGGTAATTAAAAAACGTAAGCACCTTTATAGCAAGCCAACTCCCCTCTCGCTCCGTGTAATTTCCATTTTATTTTATGCCAGCGAGTTTTTTGTATTTGCTGCACTCTTTCCTTTTCTGTATTTACCTTTGTTGTTTTGTTATTTTGTTTTGTTTGGTTTTGTTTCAGCCAGCTTTGTTTTTCTTCTCTCCTTTTTCTTTTTTTCCCCCTTTAAGCCGACGCCGTAATCTGATATTACGTATACGACGTGTGCGCCAGATATTTAATAGAAATTCAACGTTTTTAAGCCTTTCAACCAATAAAACGGAAAAATTTATTCCCATCCAGCCTTAGTTTTTTTTCATTTTTTTTAGCGGATAGTTAAACTGTCAGCTGAGGTAATGCAGGGCAGTTGCGGAATTTACTGCTGCATCTGGTCCTATTTATTCAGCTTTATTCGCCTAGCCCCAGGATCCATAAAGCAGCTTACGGCGGTCGTAAAAAAAATATATATATATATATATATTTCCTGTCGGACGAGAATTTGGCCAGGGCAAATATTAAGTTTTTTGATTTAGAACCCCAACCCGAGTTGACTTATACGATAAGATTATCCGCGTCCAAAGTAAATGAATGCCGTAAAACCTGTCCAAGCGCCAGTGCAGTTTTAAAGAAAGAAATATAATCCCGTGGATGTAATAAAAAAGGAGTTCCTTTATTTCAACGGCACAATCGATGCGAGAAGTGGCTCAAAGTCTCAGTTTCAGCTGGCAGTCAAGTGCATCCATCAATTACACATACACACACTGCTTGCTACTCGTATCAATGCACAATGGCCTTTTACCGGCACTGCCTATGTGTATACTTAAGAGTTTAGCCAGGCATTATACTAATTCCCGTATAGTTGGCAGGTCCTTTCTGCGGCCTGTCCATGGTCATGTCAGGCCTGGCACACCTCAGCTTCAGCTTCAGCTTCAGCCTCGGACTCAGCCTCAGCCTTTGCCTTTTGCATTTGCCTTTTTGCACTCGGCCTATTTAGCTCCGGCTTTGGGCCTTTGTTTATGTGCGTTTTCTGCACATAATATACCGGCTCCAGCTCCGGCTCCAGCTCCTGCTCCTGTACTTGCCGTTAAGCAGCCGGCACTTGGAACTCCAACCCATACCCGATCCAGTTTCTGTTCCCATTCCCATTCCCAGTGCAACTTGCTGTAAAATGAAGCCAAAAGCTGTTCAAGCCGGCTGCTTGATTAACCATTCATTGCAGTTTTGTAGTGGCTCAATGGGAGAGACGCACGGAGAGAAATATATAGAATAAACCCTCTCAATTCAATCTGAAAGCTATCAACTAAAGCTCTATCCTTCTAACAAGAAATCGAAGCTAATAAAATCAAGCGTAGGCTACTCTTAGATATATATAGATATATATACATATATTAGAAAATATATATTAAAATGTTTCTAGAAACTCCCTATCGATAACCCATATATGGAAGATTTTCTCGCTGTGTACTTTGCACTGAGAACTGGAAACTGGAACTCGGTTCGCTGCCTTGCTCTACGTCTCACGTTTATTTCATTTGCTGCCCTTTTGGACCCAACCCTCGGGCTTTACTCGCCTGGCTGCCGCCTGGCTTTGTGTGTGTGTGTGAGAGTGGGGTGTGGGGTGTGGGATGTGGGTGTGGGTGTGGCTGAGGGTGTGCGGTTGTGGCTCTGAAACTGACTCCGACTTCGAGTCCGCAGTCCGGAGCTGTGCAATTTACGCTCAAGTAGCAAGCAGCGAGCAGTAAGCAGCGGCGAAGACTTGCCAAGTGGCAATTCGTGCAGAAATTATGTTTAACTTTAGTTTCAAAGCCCCAGCAATGCAAGTAATGCCCAACAACTGCTGCCGAGCGGGCTTTCTTTTTGTTTTTTATTCGCAAACACAGTGAGAACAAGCACCCCGAAGCTGATAACGTTTTAATTAACATTTAATTTGGCCCGAAAGTTGTGCCTAGGCAAATCTGCAGCCTGCACTCGAATTAAGTTCTTCCCTTCCACTGACAATCACAACACAAGGATGCCAAGGCAAAGGACTCCTCCGCCTGCATATGCATAATAACATTACAGCTCCCAAAGGGGCAGAAAATCCTTACACAAGCTGCATCCCAGGCATCCCAGCATCCCAGGCATCCCAGCATCCCAGCATCCTGAATCCCTGCACGTAGCGGAAGCAATGATCTGGCAAATTTTAGTTTTACTTGAACATAGTAGCTGCAAAAAGTTTCGCCGCTCCTCTCACACTAAATAGTGTTAGTTGATGAGCACTGGGATGGCGGGAGGGCCTTCACGTGTTGTTGACGTGCTTAGGTGTTGGCTTATGATTGCGCCGGCAGATGCTGCTCCTCGCCAGCCAGGAGGATGCAGGATGCAGCGGAAGAAACTGCAAGTAAGTTTCTCAAATTGCTACACTGAGCACTTTTTAGCCGGAGGCCAGCACCTAGAGTGCAACCTTTCAGCCAAAAATGCACAGCTGTTGCATGCCGCCTTCGGGGCACGAACTTGTTAGCGAACGTCAACTTGGCGATCGGATAACAAGTTTCCACTTACATTGGATGTCCTGCAAACAGGAGCCCCACACATTTGAAGACCCCGAGGTGAGCATAATGTTGAGAGTTTTGAGCATAATTTGCTTAGTTGTCTGGTATTAAATATTTTATGGGAACAGGGTGAGTTTCTAGTTTTAATTAATTTTAAAAGAATAATTGGGGAGTAAATATATGAATAAATATTCTAGATTTTAGACAGATGATGTAACTATTCTTTAAACAAATTAATTAATAATTTAGTATACATTTATTACCTTGAAGAATTTACTAGTTTCTGTGGTTATTTGCACAGTTTGTAAACAATTAATCAACCCTAATAAATCCTTTAAATATACATGTTATCCTGTCCGATTATAACTAATTATTTATGCATTATTATAACAAATTATATGCCTAATCACCTCGTATTTATTTACAGTGCCGCCCTAACTAAGTCACACAATCTGAAATCACATTCGCACAGTCATAACCTTTGGCCCCGCCCTCCCTGGCAACGTCACGACCGCAACTTTCAGTTACTTTCTACGTGTACATGTGTAGGCACGTGTGCCAGTGTGTGTTGGTGTAATTTCGCAAGATTTTATATTCATAGCATAATCCTTGGGTATAAAATAGAAAAGTTTTCGTGTATCCAACTCGAACGGGCATCGTGGGATGCCTTGGGGAAGGGAAGGGAAGGCTGGCGGATGGAAGGGATGCACGCAGGATGCAATTTTCAATTTGTTGGTAATTTTATTTTATATTCCGAAATCCGAAGTCAAGACGAGTTTACCGAAAAACGTTTTACCGTGCAAATGATTTTCACTTTGCCCTGGCCCCGTGATAGCCCAAGGAGTCCGGGCGCATCTTGGCCGGGTCAACACAGAGAATAATTTGTAGTGATTCCTTAAGACTACGTAGACAACTCTTAAACTGGAAGAGTACAGGTCGATGAGCTGCAGATTTATATGTAGATAGGGACAAATATATTATATAAATATATCATGTAAACTCCTTATTTTTAAAGTTTCTGTTCTACCTTCCACCTTAAGGGAATGATACCCTTTAACTCAATAAAGATTTTAGAATTTTAAATAAAAATATGACATCTATTAACTGACAAATATTTTTCCCTGTGAACGCCAACAGGGGGAAGTTGTCTGCGAAAGTTGTAACTGTAAGCAATGGGCGAGTGAGTGACAGCGCAAGGACGCAAGTTGGCCAAAAGCTAAGGGCAAAGTTTCCTCCCGCCGTCGCCGCCCTCATTGTCATCTTGTTCTTGTCCTTTTCTGCAATCAGCAAGGTGTCCTGGCAGGAGCCAAGGGAGGCGACTAAATTCATTCATAAAACGCACAATCAGACACACATCCAGGCAGACCCAGAAGCCAAAGTCTCAGCCAGGTGCTCTCCGTCTCTCTCTTGGCCAGGCCAAATGAGTTTTCACGCAGACGGCAGGCAGGCAGGCAGTCAACGCGTTTTGGGCGATGGCAAATAACAACACAATTACCCCAGGACAACGACGCCTCTGAGCTGAGTTTTGTTAAATGCTAAAAAATTCTCAACACATAACACAGTGGCAGGAAGAGAAAGAGAAGGTGGCTTAAAAGAGAAAGAGAGAGAGAGAGGGAGAGGGAGAGGAGGGACAGGGAAACAACCCGCAAACGTATGTCAGCTGGCTTGCCAATTATACATGCACTGAGAAGAAAATTCTATATAAATATATATAAATATTCATGACTATGCAGTAATAACTTTTCAGGAGTTATAAGCCAAAATCAGATGATCAGAAATCTCTTCCCATTATTATTAATTTATTTAAACTCCCTTAGATTTAATTAGACAAATTGAACATTTATTAATAGGATTAAATTTCAAATAAACACATAAAGAAAACAAGTAATTAACACTCGAACAAAGGAGTTGACCCTCCGATGACCGACATGATGTTAATGCCCTTCCTGCCCAGGCTGACACCCTCCAGAGTGGAGTCCTGGTGCTCCCGCATGTGGATAAGGAACTCAATGATCATCTGAAAGGGGCTGCCTCTCTGGTCGACGCACTTGTACAGTTCCCCGCCGCAGATATAATCAAAGCGTGGTCTTCGCTGAAACTTATTTTGCGTAATCACGAAGGCAAAGTTGGCATAGTTGTCCACAGTTTTTATGAGGCCCTCGATGGGCAGATTGGGGTCGTGATGGATCACATAACGCGAGGAGAAGGGCGATCCGTATCCCAGCGATGGCGCCAGCTGGGTGTCCATGTAAACGCAGAATAAATGGAATATAATGGCTGCATCCGTGGGCATTCTCACGCCCGAGTTGCATGCTTTGATGCCGGAGACCTCCAGCTGCCGTATGCGCTGCACCAGATAGCGCTGATCCCCGGCAATGTTGAGGAAGGCCAGCATCGTAGACAGCAGGGGCAGCAATATCCCCTGGCCCTCGACGGTCCGACGAAGGGTGTCCCGACTCACAGTCCCGATCTCGAAGCCCACGAAACCCCGCAGCTGAATCACATGGTTCATGAAGTCCATCTCCCTAACCAGAGGCTTAAGTATGGTGGTTTGAATCCAAGATCTCAGGTTATCCACATATTCCTTCATTTCTGAATCGGAGAATCGAGCTGGATGGGAGCTGATCCTTTGGGTATGAGCGGTGCCAAACTCCGCGAAAGTTACGGGCTTGTTGCTCACTGGCGGCGGCGATAACTTATAGACATTGGTTCTCAGCCGCACGCTCATCTCTTGGCTAGCCCAACTCCGATATTCGGGTTCTTCCCAGCTCTCCTCCAAGAAAGTGCGCTCTTGCTCCGCCTGCCACATCAGCGCTGGCAGCTGGCGAGGATCGGTGAGAAAGTACTCGCGATATGCAGTACGGCTTTCGGGAATTGTGGGCATTGACATTTGACATTTTCTCTTCCGGACAACAGGTAGCTTACGGGAGACGTAACTGCTGTCAATAAGTAGGATGGTATCCTTGTGATCAAATGTGGAAGGATTTGGCAGTTCCATAATAGTGTCCACGGCGTCCGTGCCATCCAAGAGGCGTCTCTGGTCTGCAGTACCCACCATTGGTTCGGTCTTGTAGGCAAGATACAAGTACTTAGCGAAACAAACCAGGCAACTGAAGGCCGTGAAGAAGCAGCCGAGGAAGACCAGCCTGTACCGGGGGCTGGGGCAGCAGGAGTGATCCATCACCAAGATGTCGAGGCGAAGCGCTATTAGCAGCAGCAGGTTGATGCAGCTCCATTTGAAGTAATAAGCTTTCTCGGTGCTCTGGCGGCGCAGCTCGAGACTGCGATCCACCAAGGAGCCCCTAGGCAGCCTACGCATATAGTTCGCTGCTCCAGATTGATGCATTGTTTCTTAGTAAATAGTGTTTTTTTTATTTGTATTTCTTGTAAATAATAATATTGTATATATGTACCTAGATCTAGATGGAGATCTGACAGAACTTACTTGAATATTTTCTCATCGAGTACTATTACCTTTCGATATATTTACTTTGTATCTTTTTAGGGAAAGATTCTTTTTGAAAATGTATACATTTCTTTCTTTAATACTTAAAATATTTATTTCAGTGCACAGCAAACTCACATATTTGTCGCAATTTAAGTCCTTGCCGCCCTCGCTGCCTTTTTGACTTGCCCCGCAGCGGTTCGGCACCAAGAACAGTCCTGGTCCTGCGCCAGGATGCCTCTGCCATCTCTCTCGCTCTCCCTCTCTTCCGGTCCTGGGTTATTTAATCAGTTGTAAGATTTGAGTTTCATGCGGAAATATTTAATTTGGATTTTAAATGCGTGCCGTGGTGTAATGTGAGACCAGCAGTAGAAGCAGGACCAGCAGCATCAGGACGAGGACGAGGACGAGCACCGGAGACTCTTGACAACGACAGGGGAAAATGAGACAAATGTTGCAGCCCACACTCACACACTCTCCTCCAATGTACGCCACGGAAAATGTTAAGCGAAACTTTTTTATGGCTGTTGGATGGAGTTGAAATGTCGTCCTTGCCATCGCAGGTGCAGGACTGGATAAACTTTTGAGTGTCGGATCTGTAATTACTCAGATTTCTTTGGGAGCTGCGTGTGGCGTCAGAGTCGGTGTCTGGCACAAGATTTGTGGTTCAGCCGGTTGGTTGTTTATCTTTGTTTGGCTCTAAACACAAATCAGTTTTTTGTGATTTTAAATCTGGGAGAGGTTTTTCTTTTAAATTGGTTTTCCGAAGCAAAAGAAAGAATATCCTTAAGTAATTTGCAGTATCAGTTAGTAGGAGTAGTAGGAGCTTCCACAATGTCACTGCTTTAAAGATTACACCTTGATGTAAGTCACTTAATTAATTTCCAACCTCCAATTAGTTCTAAACATTTTTCAGGACATGTTTATCAATGATTTGCACTTTGTTTTAACTTGTTTGCCAACCTCTTATCCTGAATTTCAAGTATTCCATTCATGGCTCGTTTTCAAAACTTGTTTTTCACTTTGTACCTGAGCTGAGCGCAGGATGAACTCCAGAATGCGGACCAAGTAAACACGAGGCACTCTTTGCGAGCGGCAATCCTTTGAGGATGTGTGTCAGGAGATGCTTTCCCACTATATAAAGCATGCTCGGGCACAAGTTAACCCACTTAGTTTCATCGACATGCAAGCAAACGGTTTAAGTAGCTCTCAGCTCTCGGCTCCCCGTTCCCAGCTCCAACAGCTCCCCTTTCCCTCGACGCTTGTACATGCATTTAATTTGTTACATAATTACGTAATTAATAAAACACAGGACCCCGAGAAACGCACACACACACACATGGGGGTACATACATATATATACATATATACATATATATAAGGGCGTGTCCAGGCTCATAGGACAGGCGGTGTAACTTAAATAAACACTCGTGCATCGTGGCAATGTCGGTGGCGTATGCGCAATATTGACATCGGGGAAAGATTTACGGAACCCACGCTGAACTTTGGCACAGCACGCACACAGCAGCAGCAGGAACAAGGATAATAGCAAGCACCAACAACAAGAACAACAACAACAACAACAGCAGGATGAGCAAGGAACTAGCAAATGCTTTCAGGCAATGCTTATATTTGATTACAATGTCATTGAGTAATTAATGTGTCCTTGTCAATAAAAATGCCAACAGGCATACGCAATGCTGCCTGTCAATCCAACAAGGATAACAGCAATAACAACACCACCAATACCACTACGAAGGTAGAGTCCATCTATGTACATATATGGAAGCAAGTGGTTGTGTATATGCATGAAACTAAAATCCTTTTGTTTGCCTTGCTTAATTAATCTCATCAGTCAGCATCGGAGGCAGAGCATTCGCCTCGTTTGTCCTTCGGGCGGATGTAACTGAGACGCAGTCCGAGACCGAAAACCGAGATCCTGTTTGTTGTTGTTCAGGTGTCAAGAAAAGCCCTGGGGCATCCTGCATCCGGCTTGACTCTTCCCCTCCTCCCTCCTCCAAGTACACACACACACATAAGCACACCACCGCCCCCGGGGAAATTGTATTTCTAATTAATGGCCATAAAAAGCCATATTGCGCATACGACGACGTGAAAGTTTTCAACAGAGCAACGACATTAACATGGCTCTCAAATGAAAAACAACACACAATCTCCCGGTCTGCGCTGGCCGGGCTGGTTGGATGCAATCAAAATAATTGCCGGAGCTGCCAAAAAAGCCATTCGGATATAATTAACAGAACGTGGCCGGCAGCCAAAGCAATTACAAATCCAAACAGCACTCTCGTGATGGTCTATCTCGATTATAGTTTCGCCGACAGGATATTAGCTGAAAGTCAAGGCGAAATTGACTTTTAACTTTACCAAAAAAACAAAAACAAAAATGGCACGAAATTAGAGTTAGTTTAGATACAAAATGGATATGATAAGCGTTTCTATATAAATAAAATAGAAATGAATTTATTGCTTTGATTATAATCATTTATTTTCTGTATTCAAAAACTCAACCTGGACTAATTTGTTTGATTGACAAAAGACAAGGACCTCATAAAGAAGAAAACATATAGACAATTGAGTGGGGATTTGCATAATTTGTGCAAGCACTGAACACTGAAGTTCAGCTGGATTTTGTAAAGTTATGCGGCTTTTAGTCCCTTTGCCCATTGAACAAGAATGCCGTTTGTCCTGTTTGTTACAACTTGTTGCACTGGAAAGTTTTGCGCAGAGCTGCAGCCAGCAGAAAGTATTTTAAATAAATTAAACGGAGAACCCGAAACCCGAGGGCCAGAGTCCTGTTCGGTGACAACCGCAAAGCGAAATGCTGTGGCTGAAAAGTTATGTCATGGCCCAGAGCAAAGGGGGATGCAGGCAGCAGCAGGACACTGGTGGATCGCTGGGGGACTGTGCATCTAATAAATGCCAAAACCTGCTCCGCCCCCCTCCCTTGCCGCCCTTTGTTTTTGCCGCCCTTCGTCCGCCAGCCCTGGCAATTGCTTAAGAAACTTTCGAGTTGAGTCGAGTCGCTTTGCCTCTGGCTAAGCGAACGTAAAAACTTTTGCAGCATTGTAAACAATTCCCAATACACAATTCAATGCGCTTCAACACGCTCTAATGTATGCTACAAAACCGGGCAAAGTTCCACAAAACAAGAGCAGATAGAACGGATAGAGCTGGCGAAATATGCTAAAGTTGTGCTGCTTATGATTGTTTTACTTTTTCTTTATTTTTTTATATTATTTTTTTCTGTTCTTTTGGGCAGCCTTGAGAGTTGGTCGTGGAGCTTATGTTATGGGCAATCCCGCTGGGTCTTCCATATGATACGAACTCCCAGATGCGGAGTGTCCATCTCCTCCATCTCGTTGCTGTTTGCACTTGCTTCGTCCTTTGCTCGCATCCCAATTTGCCTTCGGCATTATTGTTTGCGAAATATATCAGAAAGTTTTTCCATTCACTCATCCCCCCAGTCAGGCTTTACCCCACCTCTGTCAACATCTTTTATGTGTGCATTTGGGATTGGTCATCATTGTGGCCTGATTATTATAATATGCTTATTGAATTGACCCGAGTTCGCTGACCCCTGAATGCGGGCGTGCGAATCGAGAATGTTACCTAAACAAAGTTGGTTTTCCATAACAACAAATAAATAAAAGCGAAATCAATTTCCGTTCTCCGTTTATGTACAAACAGAAAATCCAGCAAATACCGGGCTTCGTTTTTAGATCGTTGGTTTCGATTTTGTTTGTGGATTTGCGGCTGACGTTTAATATCGGAACGGAGCGGAGCGGAGCACGCAGCAACGGAAATGGAAATCCAAATACATAGAAATCCGGCTTAATTGTGTGTAATTGACAGTCGCTTTGCATGCGCCGTTGAGGCATCAGAATTGAAATCAAAACGAACAAGCCACAAAGCGGATGTTATTAGTTTTTGCTTGCCAATGATAACACAATCCGGGGTTTGGGGTATCAAATAAATTGAGTCCCGAACATAATATTAATGAAATGCTGACGAAGGCAAGATTGCCAAAGTGTCTTCAGAATTAAATGGGAATATATATGTATGTTATATGCGAATGGTATTCATTAAAAATTAGTCAGAGTGTTTTCCTAAAAGATTTAATTACTTTAACTGTTAGCTTAATTATTTAGATTGAATTTAGGTAATTCCTTATGGCTTAAGCAACGGCAGAACGTTGTAAGCACTTTAGTAATGTCTGCTTTTCAGTAACCTAGAGTTCATTAGCTTTTTTTGTGTGCAAAAATTCTAATTAATTTTGCAGTTCCTTTGTAATTTATTTTAATATTCATTTAATTATTTATTTTATTTATGCCTGCCCTTACTCCAAACCAAATCTTCTATGTCATTCAATTAAAATTAAACAAAACAAACACTGGGCTGCTGCTATCGTTAAAAAAAAAATACATTTCAAATTCCTGCTGGAAAAAAGGCCACAAATAAACCACGAAAGGGGAAAAAATATGCCAAAAAGCCTGTAAAAAGTTGGCTTTCCGTTGCCTGGCAATTTTAAATGCAAATAACACGATTGCAATATATGCACGTGAGTGTGTGCGGGTATATAAACCTTGCTATATGTATTTATATATATTTTCCTGTTTTTATTTTTGTACTTTTTTTTTGTGCAAATACACTCAGTTTTATGCGTTGGCGTACGATCTGAATGTGTGTGCACGTTACATTTTAAATGAATTGTTCGCGCATTTGTTTGCACAAAACGCAGCGCCAAACAGCAAATTAAATAAATAAATTTTATTTTTTATTTCCTGTGGATAAAAAAAATAGGGAAGCAGGAAAATTAAAACGATATGTAGAGGGATTCGCGTTCGACTCTAGCGATATGGCTGCCGCAAATGGCAATTTTAGTTGGCATTTTGTTAATTCCTTTTGTTAAATCCCAGCCACACCCACAACGACCAGCATGTGGGTCAATAAAAACGTCAGCGACAGCAATAATTTTGTCGCGTTAAATAAAATATAAGGCCGCCTCCGCCCCTATCTCCACTCCTTTACATATATATATATATATATTAATATTTCATATTTTCCGCATAATTTATACAAGTTTATAATGCCCGGCTAAGGCTGCATATAAAAAGCGGCTTATCTGCCTCCCCCCATTAATTGATCCCCTCGTACAGCAAATGCAAAAAAAAGCAGGAATTAAAAACTAGAATTGCCAAAAGTTTTGGGGTTGGCTTTTAATTATCCTGCTGGTCCTGGCCAACGATGCCAGCAACCCTTTGCCGCAAAACTCAATCCTGGCGGCACCGCCTGCACCGCTCTCCGGCTCACAAAAATTGTGGCTCATGAACTGTGCTCATTGTTTAAAGTTTCAAGTTGGCGACAATAAACGTTGAAACTTTTAGTTTTATTGCAAAACTTTCGACGAGATTTTCGGTCGAAACAAAGTACAAAAAGGCCAAAAACAAAGGATGAAAAAAGGAAATTTCGTAAATGTATAATAATAACCGCAGAAGCATTTTGGCGTAGAACTGTTGGCCACCGGGAAAAGCCGCCAGGAAAAACACTTTCTCGGCAATTCTATTCGCAAATCAACGCCAAGCAATCAACTGGGTGCCTATCATAAAGAAGAGGGTACACCGAGAACTATTAAGGCTAATTTCTTGTCATTTTTAAAGTATGTTTTTGAATATACAAATTCTTAGAAATTGCAAGTAAATTGTTACAATCATATTCATCATTTTTTAATAGGAAAATAACTCTGTAAAATCACATTTACCTAGTAGAAATTATTACTTAAAAACTGAATCATATTTAATCTCTTTTTATAAATACTTTCTGAAAAAAATAAACACCTCTAAAAACAGATTATACAAGGATAAGCCGGAGCTTCTCCTTTGAATATATTACATCCCCTTTGACAGTCTAAAACTACTTAAATATAGCTCATAATAAGTAAATTAAAATAAGAAAAAACAATTTACCACAGTGTAGGAAAAAAATTTTATGAAACCGACTTGAGGAGATATAGAAATAAAGGTGTTCTTCCTACATTTTTCCCCTTCCAAGTAATTCCCGTAAGCTAGCTGGCATCCCGGGAAGAAGCCTTGGAAATGAGGCATGCCACGTTAAACGGCGCCCAAGTCAAACTGTGCAAACCTGCACGTACCTGCACTTGATCTATGCGGATATTAAGATATTGAATTACCTTTTTGTTCGTGCAGCTCAGACAAAGACGGATGCGGAGGCGGAGGCGGTGGAGATGGGAACGGAGGTGCCTGCGGATACGGATACGGATACACTCTCACTTGGCACCCCGGGAGGAGTGTCGGATGATATGAAAAAAACAAAATGCAGAGACCGTAAGCTTGGCGATAAATCTTAGCGGCAATTGAACGTTAATAGTTAAATAATACAGTAGCCAGAAATATGCGGCAAATTATGCTTGAAATTCCGGGCATAACCCACAGCCCGACGAGGCCAGACAGCAGCCATGGCCACCGTGGCAATGGATTAGGCTGTCAAAATCCATTAAATATGCAACATGCGTACCGAGTGGAGCAACTTCCTTCTGCCACAAGTCCCAGGGAAAAAAACACCCCCAAAGTGGGTGCTGCTTTTGGGGGTTTCTTTTGGGGTCTTTAGCCAGTTATTTCCATCGAGAACTGCTTACTCCTTCAGTGTTTGGGTGCTTTTCCGATCATCGTGGCTGCATATATGAATTTTAAACGGGACGAATCATTCCAAAGCACAAATCTGTGGATACTATAAGAATTCCACTAGATTTTTTATGTTTATCTACTCATAGGTTTAGCTTGTTAAGTTTATTATTCCATTAAGTGCTGTTGCTTTTAAATATTAAGAAAATAATGTACAAAGCATTTTAGGAAGTTTACATTAATACATTTTAAATGTATTATCAAAATAATCCTCAGTTTATTTATTATTCAGCTTAACAAATTAGCGAAACATTTAAAGTGCACCCCTTGCTCTTGCCTTCCTCATTAACTATTCCCTCCAGAGTTTAGAGGCAAAAACCTTTGAAGCCAAGTCCCGAATGCTGATCCCAGTCGTCAGGTCCTGTTTCATATTTTATAGCGTTTCATTAGACGACGCCCAAAACAAAAAAAAAAGAAATTACTGTCGCAGCGCAGCGCGTACGCGTAATTTAATAAAAACCGAAACATGCCAAAGGACCACGCTTCAGCGATATGGCCAACGAATGTTGTTTATGGCCCAGAATATTTCTAATTAGCGCAACTTGTTATGTGGCAGCTGCTGGGGGTCGACCAGAGACTCCACTTGGTCTGCTTTCGGGACCGGGATGTGGCGATGTGGCGATGTGGGATTCCGGGCCACAAAATCAGTGCTTTCAGAGCCTTTAATGGCAGTTCCGGTCTAAGCTTCATAACATTAAATGGCTGTTATCTTTACGAGTCCTGTGATTGCTTCTTACGTTAATTACAATGATGCTTTTGAAACTAAGTTGTCAGGGACAGGATGGGAAGGTTATATTTATTTATATTTCCTTGAAATAATGCTTCTGTTAAATGTACTTTCATTCGGAGTATACCTAAAAATTTTATACAAGCTATGATTTTTATAATATATCTAAAATATGCAGTATATATCATTATAATAATAATAGCTTTAAATAAATCTTAGTCCATATATTTTGTATACCTAACCAGGCTGAATATATGGCAAAACTTTCTCCCAATTTCCTTCATCTCTTTATATATTTTGTAAAGATTAGTTCCCTAAATTTACCAAAGACTATGTACCCTATCCACAGACTTTACGCAAGGTCTTGGTTGCATCAAATTTGTTATATCGCCTCGACTTTATTTAGGGCTATATTGCATCAAATTTGTTATTTCAATTAGCCTAAGCCACATCGCATTGGGCAGGCAGCAGACGGAGGAGCAGCACCAGAAGCAGTCACGGGGTCAGAGGGTAATAGAGACCAGGGTGAATCTTATTATTTAAGCATTTACATAATTCACAACTCCCGAAACGAGCCCAGGAAAGCCGAAAATGCAAATGCCGCAACGGGGCCCCAGACAGGACGCCTGCCCCTCGTCCTTTGGCCCACGGCATGTTGCAACATTAGGCAGAGAATCCAGAACGTTCGGGACCTGTTGCTTGGGCCCGGGCCCAAGGAGATGCCGGAGGATGGAGGCGGCGAAGGATGATGTCCTCTCTACCCTTTTCAAACTTTTCGACATAAAATTCACTTAGAATGTCGTGGCTGTCGTGTGCGTTGGTTTGGTTTCTGCAGGCATCTGCATACATTTGTAGCTGACAGGACGAAGGATGTAGCGCCTTGCATGCAAATACAATTTGGCTGGCTTGTTAGCAACTGCTCGGGATCTGGCTCAGACCCGGACTCAGCTCCCCCGCAGCTCCTCCGCATCCTGTCTCCGGCCATATATCCCTTCCTGCGAAACAATAAGACGTTGGGCTGCGCTCCTTCGGGTTGCTTTTTCATGGCTGTCACATGGACAGCGCCGCCGCCATTGGAAATGAGCTTATGCGGTTGTGGTTGTGGCAGGCGCTGGGGCTGGGGCTGTGGCTGCCGCTGCGGATCCTGCGACTGTCGCGTGGCAGCTCTAATAAATGCCACAGCTTAGCCGGCAGCCATGACAGCCGGGAACGGCCCCCATTTCGCCCATCTCACTCCAGGCATCCTCCGGGCCACCCACATTTCGTCCTTCGACGGCGAAACATCTTCGCCCAATGTAATTTTGCGTGCGGTTCGCTTTTACGAGTCGCTCGGGTGTCATAAGTGTGTAAAATTAATGCCCCTAATGCACAACATTTGTAAAATGTACGGGCGGGCTAACATTTAGCATTATCATTTCAAAAGCGAAGCAAGGAAGACATGCGGAAATGCCCTAATGACGGATGCGCCGGAGTTATCCTTTAAAAGTGATTCTCTAAGGACTAAGGAAACCCTTTTTTTAAGGGTATCTTTTCCACTGAATTTTTCTATTTCATTTTAAATTTATTTTGAATGTATACTGTGATTCCAGACTTTGTTTTTGCAAACAAATAAATTAATTAATTACAAATTGTAATAAGAAAATATGAATTTGTTTATAAATATATAATAATTAAATCGTAAATTGTTGGTAGTCCATTAAAAAGCTTTCTGGGCTTGTATTAATTATTTGTACCATAAATTATAATTATAATAATAAGTTATAGTATATTTATTTATTATAATAATAATTAATTATATGTATACATTTTATCATAAATAAGATGGAAGTTTAAAGCCTTAAATAGGCCAAAAGAGTTTCTTAAAAATATATATTGTCTACAATTTGTTTTTATATATAAATGGGCAAATAAAGCTTAAAAATTATTAAAGATTTAAACTTACCAAGCAAAAGGAAAGAACTGTTACTTTTATAAAAATAGTTTTAATAAGCTTATCTTTAAAAAAAACAAATAAAACTTGTCTTATATTTCTTTTAACACTGCTTGCACTTAAAGCCAAAAAATTAAAACTTTTTTATTAAATTGGTTTACTGTCTACAATAAATTCCAACCTTCAACCCAGAGTCGTTAACTATTTTTTGCTGGAATTTACAGCGAACGTCTTCTTTCTTTTTTTTTGGCCAATATACATCAATCACGGCTAAAGCAAGGCAATAAGCAAATTAATTGAAATGAGGAGAGGGCCGTCTGATAATGGCAATCCAATAACTTGTTAAGAACTGACCTCGTCAATGGGAGCCAGAGGGTGGATTTTGACACACATTTGGTAAATTGCTGGGGACGCTCGACATTGTTTGTTTGTGTTTTTGGGACCTGAACTCTGTTTGCTGTGTGTGTGTGTGTTGTGTTTGGTGCGCTGCTTGTGCGGTTGCTGAAGTGAGAAATGCCAAAGCAAAAGCCGTAACCACTTTGTAAGTGTCAAAAACATAGCAGCAACGAAAATTGGATTGCAGTAAGAGCAGCACCAGCACCTCCACCGAGCACCGAGCACCATCCGCCATACACCATACACACCCCCTCATCCTCCATCCTCCATACAGCCTCCATCCGCCTTCGCCCGATGGCCAGAACCAACCGGCACCAGCCACCGGAAACGGAAGCGGCCTGACCCGTAGTGGAGACCGGCGTTATGACCAATGCGAAATTTGCTGCCAGCAGGAATGCTGTTGTTGTTGCACAGCGAGAAAAAAGGAACCCCTACTCTGTGGTTATATAAAAAGAAAAGAATTTTCTTAAAGGTTTCTAGGAATTTTCATTGATTTTCGTAAGAGTGATGTCTAGAGATCCCCTAGAGTTTAATTTCTTCTCCATAATCCATAAGACTCTTGAAGATTCCTTCACTTTAGGTAACTTAAATCTTTATTAATGTATATTTTTCCTATTCTATTTATAATAATATTATATTATGATTTTATAATAAAATTATTTTGATTTTTTTTAATAAAAAAAAACCTTTTTGCAAAGATCTCTTTCGGTGTCCCTTCGCTATTGCCATTACTGCTGTGTATTGCTGCTGTTGCGGCCATTATGTTGGCTAATACAATACATACAAATAAGCCCATGCACATGAGTATGGCGAGGGTGAGTGTGTGTGTGTGTTGCGGTGCCATAGAGGAGATGAAGGATCAAGAAGGGGGTGACACAGAGAGGCCGAGTCAGGAGCACTCATTCGCAATGTGGTCTCTGGTCATTCATACGCAGAACACAATTGCATACAATCAGACAGGAGAAACAGGACGAGGACGGGGACGAGCAGCGGGGCGAGGACGAGGCTTGGGCGTTGGCCGGCTGCAGCACTGACCTGGCCCATTGGAAGAGTCGAAACCCCTCACGCACACACACACGTTCGCCGCAGCCCGGGTTCGATATATATTTGCTCTATTGCACCATCGATTTGCAGTTTTCCCCTCGTTTTTTTTTTTATTTCGGTTTTTGGGGCGGGGGTTTGGCATGCAAATCTCTTTTCATTTGCCAGCCACAAATGATTGCATAATTGCTGTTGCATTTGTAAACAATTTGCACACAAAAGCGGGGCATTGAAAGGTTGATTGAACTGTAAAATGTCGAGGCGGCGGCGGCCGAGGGAGTGCACAAAAGGGTGCTGGATCCGGATGCTGCGGCCATAAACCGAGGGTCTTCCTCCCTTCCCCACCCTGCTCTTGGGCGAGTGACATTTTTCATATGACATATTTTATGGCCAATATAAAGCGCTCCTGCACGCACTTGGGGGAAATAACAATAAAACTTCAGCTTCAGCTACAGCTTCAGCTTTTGCTTTGGCGTTGAAGTTGAAGTTGATGTTGGACAAATGCCACAGCCGAGGGTTTCAGTCGGCTCCTTTGGGGGCGTGGCAAAGCCCCCAAAGTGCCCGTGGAGAGCCAAACAGAAGCCAAGCTAAATAAGGAAGAATGACATAGTCGAGAGCCTCGACTATACAAATACCCAGCAATCCAGTGGCAAAACATTGCCTACTTTTAGGCGGATAGTAAGGAAGATTTGATTATTTTTCCATAGATTTGAAATCTCTATCGATAGTATTCTCATAATTTCACTGCTTCGTACTAATAAAAACACATGAATTTATGATCTAAATTATTTTTGATTACATTTTTATACAGAATAAAAGTAATTGACTCTGGAATATAAGCTCACATTTATTTTAAATTGGGTTATTTGGGTTTTCTCTTTACTTTAAATAATCTGATAATTAAAAGTACATATTCTTAATAATAAAAAACCTGAAAAACACCTACGAATACCGGTTAAAATAACCAGAATTATGTGAGAGCGAACCTATAAAATAAAGGAAAACTGTAGCTGCTGAGGAAGGCAAAAGCAAAAGCTCTTCAATTTCATTCTCTGGGTTTTCCTGCTCGTAATTGCAAGAGGGGGCGTCCCGCCTGGGCGTTGGTTAATTACTGCAAATGTGGACGAACTCAAAAATTTTGTGAACAAACCCACTTGGGAGAAAGCGGTATATAGTAAAAGTAAGAAGCAATTGTCAAAATCTGACGCCATTCACTGTTGCCACAAAGGCTTTTGACACTTATGTCCATATATATATGGCAAACACACACACACACACACGCTGGAACACACACTGGAATACACACACTCTTCAACCAGTCCTGAATGGCATAAGGGGCTGGCTACTTTGGGCCCAAGTCTGGCCACATAGTCTCGCTTGGCTGACTCTTAGCATTTGTCCAACTGCAGCAGTCAGCTAAAGGACGAAGGCAATGGGCTATGACATGGACATGCATATCCTTCCTACACAAGCACTGGAAAAGTTGCCTTCTTTTGGAGTAAAGGAGCTCTTTTTGGTAATGTGATGATCGGTTGATTTATTAAACATTTCGCAGCACAAGGCTATATTTTCATATTTTGAAATTTAAGCATACTTTTGTAGGTTAATATAATGTATCTTTCACCCTAAGAACATAGAGGTGGGTCTTCAATAAGCATTTGAATTGTACAAGTTTCCCGTTAAAAATGTTCTATGTTTTTCAGTTATTAAATAAAGAAAAATAAGAACATAAACAGCTTAAAATAATGTGCAAAAGTAAGAGTGGACTTGCCATCTTATAGTCCAGGGGAAAATTCAATTGCAAGTGATGTTCCTTTCTGACATGGCTTTTCCTAATTCTTTTCATTATTATTTTTACTGAAAATAAATATCTATACCTTAATATAATAACAATTCCCATTGAAGGTCTCTGTACCTTGCTTTTATTTTTCTGAAATGTCAGAAAAGCAACGGAAGATAAATGATGGGCAATCAATCACGAGCGAACCCAGAAGTAGATTAATTGAAGCTAATGTCCTTGTTTAATAAAAGTTAAAGAGAGTGACCTGGCCCAGAGTAAACATTTAATAGGAAGTAAGTGAAATTTATCACTTATTACTTAATACTTATTTTTTGTTACTAAAGCTCGAGTTGTGGATATGACTTTGGACTTTTGGTCAGTTATTCATATTATTTCCGACATGACCAAACCAGATATCCGCTCAACTACTTCCAGCAGCTCTTTCAAACTTCGTAACTAAGAGCCCCGCAGCTATTTCAAATTTTTAATTATTTCCTCTTTTGCACAAAAAACGGGAAAAATTAAACAAAAAGAACGTTCCAAACTTCGCGCTGTGGCCACTCGAAAAGAACAACATTTTATGAGCATGCACCGCAAAAACTAATAACACTTTGGCCCCTTGCACCGCACTTGGCCGCCCTGCTCGGTCCAAACAAACCATCTCCTCTGACCATCGTGAAACTTGAGAGAGCCAAGACTTGAGGTTGACCCCAGAGAAGATTGGCCAGCTGGGCGGGCAGCTGCCTTTCTATGTTTTTCATTTTTTTCACTTCTTATATTTTCCCTTTCCTTTCCCTATGATTTTTACGAAAAAGTTTTGCATCAAGGGAAACAAACAAAAAAAATGGAAAATGTACCAAAGGAAATGCCTGCAAAATTCTCATAATGAGTGGGACTCTTTTTTGGCGCGAATTCAAAGGGCAAAGTCGTAAAAACTAAATTCCTTTCAAGGGTCAGGGATAAGCTGTGGTTATACATTTTTTTTTTTGTTAAATAAAATATGCTATTTTTGAAATATAGAATTTGCATAACCATTATACTTTATTTGGTATTTCATTTATTTAATTTAAACAGACAATTTATAAATTAGAAATTTGTCAAGTTCTAAGCAAATGGATTGAGGCAGTACTTTAAGGGTAAATTAATTACCTATTCGAATAGTTAAGAATTTAAAATGTAAATACTTAAGTTAGTAAACGCAGAAGCTTGGTAAGTATTTATTATCGAACATCCAAATTCTCGCTCAACTTGTAACCTTGCCGTTTATGTGGTTTTGCCTTTAATTAAAATATTTGTTTGTTGTGCGATTTGTATATATTTACCGAAATGTTTGTCCCTGCCAGAGTGTATGGCTTTACATGTGTTACATGTGTGGAAAAGGAGGCTTCTATGAGCGAGAATTTTCGCCAGGACTTCCATTTCCTGTGCATGCATTGCACATGCATGCGTGCGGCAGTGCGTGTGTGTTTGCCTATTTGATTGCTGCTGATTGTGACATTACACTTGACATTTACGGCACCGAACTGCAGAAACTCAGCTCTCTTGTTAACGTGGCTTTAGCCTGACTCCCCCGCTGCCCCCCTCCGCACCATCCATCTCCATCTCGTGCTGCTGTAGGCCGCCATTTTGGCAGTTGAGGGCAGTGCGCATGCTCACCATGACACAAAGAGAGAATCGCTCTTGAAAGCCACATAGCCGCATAAAGCCAACAGGCAACATATTATGCCGCAGTGTGCGTGAGGTTCTCCCTTCGCCCATCAGCCTGGGAAACCCATCAGCCCCCTCGCAGTCCCTCAGTCCCCCAGTCCCCCAGTCCCTATCCCTCGACCAATTCCCCGGTTTACAACCCCACCGAACCGCCCAACTTCCCTGCTAAGTGGCACATTTTTATGAGTCTCAACGGGTTTTCGGTCCAAGTTGATAATTTCTGCTGCTGCTGCTCCTCCTCTTTCTCTCTCTCTGTAGTTGTTATCATTTTGCATGTGCTGCGCATTTAATCAATTTAATGCAAAAATCTCCCAAGCGTATTTGCTGAAAGATTGTTATTTATCACGTTCGCCTTTTATTTAATTATGCAGCAGCAGCAGTGGCAGCGGCAGCGGCTGGAAGCGGCATCCGCTGGTAATTTGCTGATTTATGCATCTCTTGCCAGATGATGATTATAATTATTATTGTGTTGCTTAATTACCATTCCCCAAAGAGGAGACCCAAAAAAAGCGAGAACAGCGAGAAGATGATTATTAATAAGCAGGCTCCGGCCAAAAGCAGCGCGGCAGAGAGTCAAGTGGAGCCAATTTGCTGATTTAGTTCAGTTAGACACTGGGGGAATTATTTTAATAATCATTAACTAAGATAACTAGTAAAATATTAAGTATTTTAGAAATTTATTTAGTATAGGTAGACACCAAAAAATAATTCAAATATATTTAATTTGGTGATGAGCTATAGAAATATATAGAAAAATAGATCCATATTTATTTATATGTACTTTAAAAATTCCTTCAATATTAATCCTGAAGTTTTAATTAATGTAAACAATTCTACTAATTTAATTAAACTCAATTATGTTTAATTAAAACCCTTCAAGAATAAATATTACCCCCAATTGTTATTAGTTTTTGTCTCTGTGTGCAGGAGCGGGGTATCCCGAGCTGTTGACACACTTATCAGACATCTACAGTGGAGCCTGGGAGGCGAGAAAGACACCACCATCAGCCTCCCTCCCCCACCCCTCATAGCACCCATCAAGCATCGCTTGGAACGTGTTCATTTGCAAAATTTATTTGTGTGTGCTCGGGTAAGTGGCAGTTTGATGCGCAATGTGGCTCTCCAAATGCCGCCTCATGTGCAGAGTTCCCCATGATGTTGTTAATATTAAGGCACATCAACGTTGCCACCAAGAAGTCATTGACTCGTTGAGTTATGCTCAGATGCTCAGCCTCCCCTTCTGTCCATGTCCATCCCCGCATTTCCTCGAATGCACTCGCCTCTCGGTTACACAATTTTGTGCCGAGGCAGGACCACCACAAAGGCGGAGGAGCACAGTCAAGACGAATGGGACGAGGCACGATGGAACGAAGAACGAAGGATACTGGGACAGATAGAGGACGGTGGCAGCAGCGCATTCGTGCCTAAAATTATGCTAACATTTTGTCCGTGCGGAGGTCTCCGCTTTCGTCCTGCAAGGGGTTTGTCAGCAGCATCTCTACGTGTTTGCCCAAGTGTGCGTGTATTCTGTTCCTTTACATGGCGGAAAAGCCGCTTTTGTATAAACGTTTTGGGAAGTGCACTGGCAAAAAACAGCGAGACATTAATTTTAATATATTAAAAATAATAAATTAATTAAATTAATGTTTATAAGACTTCACTTCAGAACTTTTCACATTTGTTTATTAAATAAAAAGGTATTCTGGTGAAAAAAACGTATATTTACCTATAACTTCAAGCTTGTATTTCATCAGAAACAAACATACAATAAAACATACAAAGCTTTCGAATAGGAAATGGAAATATTTAGGTAAACATCTCTGTCTTCCTTAGTTTCCCTTGGTTAATCCCACAATTAAGCGCTTGCCTTAGTGCACGACCGCTTAATGTTAACCGATCGTGGCTGGGAACCCATCAAGCCGGCTCCACTCGAGCGGCATCAACAAACCCCAGCCCGGGCAAACCGAAAGCTCTCCACTCTCATCAGCTTTGCGTCCTGGCCAAGTTCCGTTGCCACACACACATACCACACTCATTCCCATACCCATACCCACAGACATTCCCATTCCTCGAAAACTTCTCTATATCCCCAGCACTTTGCCTTAACATAGCCTAACACCCATGGCGACTTTATATACCACGCACGTTGCTTAATGCGGCATTTTGCGACAAGTGTTGCTGAAACGTCCCCGGCATCGTCATCAGCACGCACCACACATACACAGACAAATAAACAAGAGAGGCATGCAGAGAGAAAAATATGTAGGAAGTCTATGAAATCTTTAGTTAAGAGGTATTTTTTGAAAGTCTTTTGTAAAGTCTATTTATAAAAAAAATAAAAGAAACGTATACAAATTTGTCTAATATATTTAATTATTGTTTTCAGTGTTCTTTTTCAATGTATATATTTAAATATATTTGGCTTATTTTATAACTGAATTTAAACCAGAAACAATTACCATATAATCCCCTTTTCTTTAATTTATTATAACACTTTTATTATTATATAAATTTTTTAGAGTGTATCGCAATTGTACGTAAATTGCGTCGAGGGGTAGCTGCCGAAGGAGGAGAAGTAGCAGATAAGAGGAAAGGTTTCGCTCATTCACTCAAGCAAGAAACCGCACTTCACATGAAAGAGCCAAGCTGCAGACGCCGCGTTAAGTATACGCCATGTTACATTCGCTCAGTCACCAAATTAGACAGTAATCAAAATACACACACGCACACACCACACACATACACACACACACACCACTCGCCGAGGGTAAATGGAAGCTGGGTCCTGGAGTCAACCTACTTTTTTACAGAACAGAAATTTTTTGAAAACTGTTTTGCCGGAGCTGTCGTTTTTTGTGTCCTTTGGGGACAGCACACTAACCTGTTGACCTTAATATTTTCTAATCTGGCTGCCAGGCTATCCACACATTCCTCTCCTTTTCCTTTTTCCTTTTTCCCTTTTTTTACTGTGTGTGTGTGAAGGCGTAATTTTAGATAAGCTGAAAACGAAGCGAAGGGAATGAAAATGAAAACTTTTCATGCCCATTGCCTGCTGAGTGTTTCCTTTTTATACTATATAAATATATATATCCACAGAAAAAGAAATACTTAAGACTTTGTTAAATTTATTTAAATATCTCTTTAAAGCTTAACTTGAAAGTGTCAAGCTTAATTTTTAATCAAATCAATCCTAGGGATTTAAAGTAATTGATTTGAAATGTATAGAAATGCAACTTACCAGCGACTGTGTGTATATCCTTTTGAGGGAAGATGGACAGTTGTCCTGTGTGTGGCTGGCCACTGATAAATATTTACCTCCCAGACCTCCCTCCTTCGTTAATTAACAGCCCTGCCTGGCAACAACTTCGTCGTCGTCGCTGGCAATTAAAACAATTTAATTATTTGTGCGTGCATAATTGAAATTGCATTGGAGGTGAGGCGGTGCGAAGGCAGCCGCAAAACACTTGAAAATCAATCGATAAAGCGGCCAACGCCCAATAAAAAATGTCGAAAAAAGATTGCAGCTGCAATGGCAGCATCCAGCAGCCTGAGCGGCAATTTGTTGAGAGTTCTATATACGATATAAACAAATATACATACAATAAATAAATTGGAGCAGGCGTAAATACAAAATGCATACACACACACGCACGCAGGCAGGCAGGCAGGCGGGCAGGCAGGACGCAGGACGCAGGCTGGCAGAGGTGGCAATGCAAAATGTATGCATGCAACAACATCCAGTCTGTGGAACAATAAATAAAATGCAGCAAAATGCATTGCAAAGAAGATGAACGAAAAGAAGAAGAGCCGAATGACGGCCATGTTTGCAGTGAGTCCCACACACACACACACACTCACTCACAGACAGGGCTGGAGCAAAGCTATATGTACAGCGAATGCAATAAGGGTCAGGCTTTAAGTGCCATAACAAATGGGTTAAGTAAGACGACAGACCAGGGGGCGGCCAAGGGAAATGAGAAATGGAAAAGGAGAGCAGCATGAGGAGCAGCAGGAGGAGCAGCAGGAGAAGCCGTAGAACTAGCCCTGTTATGCATAACAAAGATAAATGGCATATCACAGGAATCGATGCAGAAATATGCAGCAGCATTAGAAAGTAATAGATAGGGGATTGCAACGTTAACCCATGCCCAGCTTAAATATTTGATGGCTTTTCCTGCCCTGCGTCGTCTGCCCAGCTATTAAAATCCATCCTCGGACACAATGAAAATATTTAACCAATTAAAGCAACGACAAGACAATGACATATCAGTGAAGTGAAAACTTACTGAACTCGATGGCTAGCCAAACTGAATTGATATATATTCTCTTAATATTTTATGCATCAGTGGGTAGGAAAATGCAGTTCTAGAATGACAGTTCTTTCTTGTTTTCGATAAATACTTCACTGTTTGAATTTATAGAGGCATTGAATATATTATAAATCCTATATTACTATTCCTTTTTGCAATTTCCTACCTATGTATGACTTTTATTAGTATTACTATAACCAATTTATCTGGTTTTATTTAACATATACTTGTAATTACAGATAACTACGTAATGCACATAGATTTCACATTATTTGACAGTTCCAATTTCAGGAATATTCCAATACCCATTGCCTTCTACCCCTCATGCAACATTACTACCTTCCCATATATGTGCATACATATATTCATGTCATAAAATATTCTGATAACAGCGGCGGTATGTATGCCCTTTGTTGCACAATTGCTTGTTTGCACATTAAAATTAAAATATATATTTGCGAACGGGGGCTACGGGGCCTGATCAATTTTTAATCGACTTTAAAGGCTTCGATTGCAGCTGACCCACTTTCGAGCGACTTTCAGCGCGTTTATCGCCGGCTGTGGTGCAGCCCTGGTTTGCCACGTAAATGAATAAATTTTTTGTGCCATTTTTTTTATTACTTCTTCGTTTGCGATTTCGTTTTTCTCCCCTTTTTTTTATTCTTTCGGCATTTCATGGTGTTTGCTGTTGCATATGAGTAATGCAAGTGGGCAGGAGGAGAGGAGAGGAGCGACAGGCGGGCAGAACACGAGGCGAGGCGCGGCTCACAATGGGCCACGCGGCGTATACGCAATACTGGACCGAGGCCTGTGTATGTATCTGTATCTGTATCCGTGTATCTGTCTGTGCATCATCATCTGCATGCTTGTGTGTGTCTGGCTGTGTCTGTGTGTGTGGGCAAAGCGGATTCCGTGTGCACAGTGCGAATGCAAATGGAAGCAGGCAGGCGTCGAAAACATAAAAACGTGAGAGGACCAGGAGACCGGGAGCAGGAGCGGGAGCAGGAGGGGGAGCAGTGGAGCAGGCGGAGCATGGGAAGCGGGAATGACCCACAATGAAAACGGACTGCACATGGAATGCACATGCCTATAAATATAGCACACACATTGCCAAAACGGAGAGCGAGAGAGAGGCCTATGTACTGGCCATACATACACACACACAACGCCCGACTGCCATCCGGGTGTGTACGTGTGTGTATGCATATAGGGAGGGAAGTATCGTAGTAAAACGCGCTGGCAGGTGACTGCAACAACAAAGGAGGGGCTGAGCAGAGGGATGGCTGGCCAGGGGTGGCACTCCAATCGGACTCTTTGCAAATGTTTCAGCCGAAAGCTGCGCTTTGAACAATCAAGCGGCAAGACAATGAAAACACAGAGCTGCTGCTGCTGCTGCTGCTGCTGCTGCAAACTGAAACACAGAAAACACACACAAAAAGCAACAAGGCACAAGATGCTGGCGAAAGCGTAAATGAAACTGGGCCTGCCGCCCTGCCGTCTGTCTCCCGTGCCTGCCATGCCTGGGCAAGCTGCAACTGGCAAAACGGAAGACCAGCAAATTGAAGCAAAACAGCAGCAGGCAAACAGGACATAAAAAAAAAGAAGCCGAGACCAGCAAACGAAACGAAACAAAACAACAATCATTTCCATTGCATATTTCGAGGCGTGTGCGTATACGTAATATCTGTGCGTACAGCTAGGTGCCATGTGCCATGTGCGTATACGTAATTTTTGAATGTCTGTGTATGCATTGCAGGGTCCAGAGTTAATCGGCTGCAGCTCTTGCGTATTCAGGTCATCATTATTGATTCGCCAATGTTGCCGCCTGTGCGTATAGAGACATGAATTTTGCGTACGCACTCGGCACACACACACACATACACATGGACACATTTCGGCCATTATGTAGTTACATGCCCACGCACGCACATACACAATTGCCAAATGGCCACATGGCCTGGTTATATATTTTGAGGCCTACACATGCAGGCGCTATTAACTGCGGTCAGCGGCTGCGGCGGCGGCGACGGGGGCGGCGGGGGCCTTCGAAGCGGACATGCCCTTTTGCTCTAATCAGGCAGGCATTATGTAAAGTCAGCCAGCCAGCAGGACAACGTACGGACCACCATGTGCGTATGGGCAGCCCAATTTAAATCGCTTCCAAATTGCTGCTCCTGCCATACACGAGAGCGCACAAAGCTCCGAGAGCTGCATATCCGGTTGCAAATCAGGAATTCCTCTTCGCAACATTATCGAGTTTCAATAGCCCAGCCCGGCTTGAACTCGGCGTGCCGTTTACAATTATAATTTAAATTCCTGCTCATAAACTCCGGCCGGCAAATCTGTGTGTGCACTGGGAAAAGCCAGAACTAAAGTCTTTTATGATTTTTAAAACTGTATTTTAATAAAAGAAACTATCTTTATTAGTAGAAATAAATAGGTCAAGTTATAATTCTATATTTCTTCATTTAAATTGTAAACATTTTACCCAACTCCTATCCCTATTTCTCTTAAATCACAGCTCTTGGTTGTCTCAATTTCTTGCACTGCCTCTGCCTGTCGGCATAACGATGCTAGGGATGCCACGAGGACGAGGACACCCCACGCTGACAGCGTTGTAATTTGAAAAAATTAAAACGATATCCATTTTGGCTCAGCAATTTTCACTGTCGCCATCGTCAGACGACGCATTTCAGCACCGCAGTGCGTTTGGCAATTTGCTGACTGCCATCAAATCCAAGTCAAGGATGATGTTGCCTAGGCCAGCACAAACTCGTTTAGTTTTCATTTTACCCACAGAGCTAAAAAACAGGGGAAAAACGAAAAAAAATACAGGAAAAGCGAAAAAAACGACGGGGCTAAAAATTGCGTTTGCCTGGCAATTTCTGCCATTTTCACAGCTGCCGTGGCATAACCTTCCCCATAACCTCATTCAATTTCTTTTACATTTATTAGAATTTGCGAGCAGTTTCTCGCTGTCTCTCTCCTCACTCAAAAATTGCTGCCAGAGACTGTATATGTAAACAGCGTCGTCTTCGCCAGCTTCTTTCAGCTCCCAGCTCCTGAGTCCTGAGTCTCTGAGTCTGAGTTTCCCCAGCAGAAGTCTCCTCCTGCCCGGGCGGACGCACGTCTTCTGTTTAGGTGTCGTAAAAATGCCTTTTGCCAACAAGTCGCCGGCGACAACGGGCAAGACGCAAAAAATGGTCCAGACACCATGGCTGTGACTGTCATAATTTGAAATTCTAAGGATAAGAGATTAAAATAATATACAAAATATCTAGGATACAAGATAAGGATCCCAATTAAACTTAAGACTATCTATGCCTTTACCTCTTTATAGAAAATATAAACCAAGGCCCAGTAAATAAAATATTTTCTTAGAAATAAACATCAGCAGACTTTCAGTAACCAAATTTCTGCTAAGTAAGGAAGGAACTCCAGAAATCTCTAGATCCCTTTCAGTCTCTCCAGATTTGTAAGCACATATTTCCCTTTTCCGCCCATTGTGCGACCTGACTTGCACCTTTGCCTTCTCGTTGTTTATTCTTTACCCTCTGTCTGTTGTGGAATTATTTTGTACACACAGTTTTTTTCCTGTCTCCTCGGTGTTTTTATAACGCTTATTTGCCTGCTGCTGCCGTTGTTTTCTGCTTTTTTTTTTGTTGATGTCCTTGTGGGTTGTTGGGTTGCAAGTCAAACATGTCTGGCGGCACGGCACGGCACGGGGAGGAGGAGGAGTGTGTAGTACGAGTATATTTCGTTACCTTGCTCTGATTAGAGGCGTCGCTGATAAGCCGTCTTTTCATTTTGAGCTCCGCAGTCTTCCGTCTAAATTATGCATCAACAGTTGCGGCGCTTTGCATCAGGCGGTGATAATCGCTTGCCCGCATCAAAGGCTACCGCCCGAAATTAACATGTTTTTCTTTTCTTTTTTTTCCAGCTCACGGGAGTAGTTGGAGGAGTAGTTGCTGTGTCTGTACAAGAGCTGGCAGTGCCCGCAGGCCGGGGGCATTAAGACAACAGCAACTGGAACACGAGATGCTGTCATCCGCAGTCAGTCAGTGGCATTGTTGGTATTATAAGCTGGCCAAGGAGGAGGCCACAATGCGAGGCAACAATGCTGCAGGAGCGGCGACAGCATCCAGCATGCACTTGAAATGCAAGTCAAGAGCAGAGGCGCCTCCATATAGCCAAACCCAACATGGTATCCCATTCCCTTACAGAAGTTCTGCTTGCTGGAATCCATTCCTCACTGCACTCGAAAAACTTCAATTCGAATTGGTTTCATTTGTTGTTCTTTCTCTTGGCAAAAAGTAAGCAAAACAAGGAAGGATTTGTGTCTTGTTTGCAGATGAAATTACTCGCATGTTTATTGGCTTAGTGGCAGTGGGAACAGGTGGGGTCACATATATGTGTATATGTGTACTCAAACGTATCTGATTTACACCTTTCTGATGTGTTTTCCTTTAAGTTTGCCATTAAATAAATATAACAACCATCATGTTTGGAATTCTTCTCTCCCTCTTTAATTCAAATCAAGAAACATCAAGAAAATTCTATTACAAATTTTAAGAGAAAACATCAATCTTGAATTGAATTTTATTTACATAAGATACAATTTCATGTTTTCTATCTAAGAAGCGGAAAATAAAATATGGTTACCTGGTAAATATGGCCAAAATGAGACAACGAGGATATAGAGACGTTTTCTTTATAAGAAAAAAAATATAAGTAGAACTCTAAGGTTGTAATCCACCTTAAATATCTTCATACATTATACAAAAATATATAAAAGTTATTAAAATAAACAAACAATAACCTTTAATCTCTAATATTCTGTCTGACATTAGCCTGACCTGACAAACAATTAATTGATAAGCTATATCTTAGCTTTCCTTTGAGGTACATCTTATGTTTCCTGTATGTTCTCTCACAGAGACTCTAATTGAAAGCTCTGCCAACGGCAGTGTCTATAAATATTTGCAGACTCAGACTCACAGGCATAAGGATAAGATAAATTCAATGTTATGCAATGCATCGACTGCATTTGCTCAAATGGCGTAAAAACTGAGATGCAATATGAATCTCGAGACCGGAAACGGGCGCTGATGCCCCCTTGAAATTCCAAGCGAGCAGAAATCAAATATGCGCCCACAAGTAAACCGAGCGGCGGACAGAAAGCAGAGCTAAGAATCCACGTCCCTTCCGGAGTAGGAGCAGGAGCAGGAGCAGCAGCAGGAGCAGGAACAGTAGCTGGAGGTGGAGGTAAATGGAAAAAGCAAAGGAAAATCGCGACCGGCAGCACACAGTCAGCATAGGAATGAAGGCCCGCCCGCAGGACACACAGGAGAATAGCACGCTTCAAGTTATTTTTTGCCATGAAATCTCTAAGGAACTCCCTGTCGACTTCTGCACACTATGCACTGAGAAATATATTATATTACGTTGATTTTATATAAATGAAAAATGTTTTGATTTACAGGAATACCTTGTGTTCTGAAATCTTCGCAAAATATACTTCAAATATAATTTTAATATAAAATCTATAATATTGCATTAATTTTTCCTGTGACCTTACGTGTGTGGCGGATAAAAAGAAGATGGCATTGAGGGCGTGGCGCAGTGTAGTAGCTAGAAACACAGACATAGACCACGTTCAGCTCATCTGCTGGCTTCTTTCTCCTGGTGGTGGCTGGTGGCTGGTGGCTGGCTGCTCAAGTAGCTTCAAGTTAGGAATTCATTGTTAGTTATGCGATTTCATTGCTTGTTTTCTTTACGAATTCCTTGAGACGTCGCAGGACTACGACACCGAGGCAAACTAAACGTCTTTCATTGGATTTTGGCATGCCAGGCATCACGGAATGGAATCACGACATCGGACGGAGCAAAGGGACGGGACGGGACGGGACGGGAACGTCCTGCCTCAATCGCATCGCATTGCACGGCACCATGGACGAAGTCAAAGTGTTCGACATTATTTGAAATTCATGAATGGCAGCCTGTCCTTCGACATTCGTCGTCCTGCCGGTGGCCACCCCTCCTCAGCCCCATTCCCATCCCGTGGGAACGTGCTTCGCAGGGCCCTGCTTTGTTTTCTGCGTGTTTTGTCTGGCAAATAAATTCAAGTAACAGCAGCTGATAATGGCTTATTACCAGGACGACAATGCCAGCCAATCTCGGATGCCCAAGTTCGCCGGGAATCCTTGGAGCTACCCTGGCTCTGGCTCTCTTGATTGTAATTGAACACGCACGCTAATTAAGACGCCAATAGTTTTAGTTTTTGCTACACATTGGTTTTTGGCCTTTGTCTTGCTTCTTCGTTCATTGTATTTCCTTCTCTCACGCCATTCGATATTAAAATCCTCACTTTCTTTGTGTGTGTTTGAATGGAGGCAATTATTACGCTAATTAACTGTTTGAGTTTATGCTAATTACGCGCACTGCAAGTCGAGCGAATCAGTTTATTGCCAAGAATCCAATTAAAAGGTGAATCGAAGTTTTTTCCTTGAAATATCACGCATACGCCATGGTGCCTGAGTATTTTCTAATTGGCTGGCCGTTGTTTTAGTTTGGTTTAATCAATAAACACGTTTGTTTAATAGGTACATATATTTGTTAATTCATTTGGCATACTTTGGGGAAGAGCCTACAATTAAAGTGATAATTAGATACTTGTTAAGGAAACTAGAAATGGTATAAGACATAGGGAAACTATTTAAAGAACTTGAAGTTGTTTTATCCTTAAATTCCAGATTCCTTGTACTATATTTTCTCTATAAAAAATAAAGTAAACAATTTTTATAAAGGCTTTTATATTTTAAATAGTTCTCTTACATTTTCTCTTTTCTTTTTCTGCTTAATAATATTCAAATTCACCTACCAAGGGGTAGGTGGTGTATTTTTTAATATTTTCGTTATTTTTCTTAGAAACTCCATCATAATACTGACCCATTAAATGCAAAATGCATACAGTTTACTTCGAAATATCTTCAGCTTTCGAGGGAGACGACAAATGACAAAGTTGCCATGTTTTCAGCATCATTACTTTGGAGTCCCCTCGCCAGGCATTATCATGGGCCCCAAGTAAAATGCTTTTTCCCCCCTTTTTGCTAACGTTAACTAAAGCATACACTATTTCATCACAATAATTCTCTCTGCACTTTGCCCCTGTGTGCCGCTGTCTCTCTCTCTCTCTTTCTCTCCCTCTCTCTCTCTCTCTGTGGGTCTGTCTCTCCGCAACTCTCTGTTGCTGTGTTGCCTCTTCATTCCTGGCATTCGCACGTCACTCAGCATCAAGCGGAAACAGTTAGCAGCCATCATGGCATGGCTACCTCGCCATCTTGTTTCCACCGCTATCTGTGTGTGTGTGTATCTGTGTGTGTTCATGTTGCATTTCTTTAAATGTGTGCGTAATTACTGTAGGTCCAACATCGTCCTCGTCGCGTGTTTGTGTCGGGACGACGCCGCCAACTTGTTTGCATACAAATTAAACTCGTCATTTATGTTAGCTCTCTCCCCCGTGTTCACTCCTGGGCTTCGCCCACTCAATAGCGCGCTCCGTTGCCCGCTGTAGATTAATTTATCATCTCGCTTTACAAGCATTCTATGAGTTTAATGAACTTTTAACAAGCAGCCCGTCCCCGCCCCCGGGGCCACGCCCACCTTGGCGTAGTGCATTCCTCATTCCTCTTGCGTTTTTTGTTTGTTTTCTTTTTTTCTGCACCCCTTGCACATCCAATTAGTTTTCGCAATTTTTCCCTAGCTTTTATTAGCGCAATGCAAATATTTCCCCACTATTGGACCATATGGAACGCGTTGTAGTGGAGTCCGCTGCTTAATTGAAACCCCATGCACACTTTTTTATGGCGCAAAAGTTGGAGCCAAGCTTATTGCTGCCAAAAAGCAATAGTTACTGTGTATATTGGTTTAGTTCAAGGGGTTTGGCAAGGAGTATTGCTTGTTTTCGTGAGGGATTCTGGTGCTTATGGAGTTAGCTTTGAGTTTTTGATGAGCTTGTAAATCTCTTTATTTGTTTGTTATTTTTTTTAAGTATATATGAGTGATATATATTTATTTTATACTGCTAAGCAGAAGTTACAACATGTTACGGATATGAAAAAAGCTTTAAAGCATACTTGAAAATTACTTTCCAAAATATATATTTTGTTTAAATATTTTTTATTTATTTTATGCATCCTTCGAAATTAGTAAATATTTGAAGACCTCTCTCTCTCTCTACTTAGCGCTCCTCAGCCGATGCCGCTCATTAAACATTGAAAACGTAATTAAAGTTTTAGCCGTGCATTGTGTTGGCCAAGACCCCGACGGCAAATTGCCATCACAACCGCCGGCAGATACCCGTCTAAAGGTCGGCTAATGCGCGCAGCTTTCACGCGCCCCAAAAGGTAATTAAAATGCTAATAAACACTCGTTAACTACATAATAACCGTGCTGAGGCAGCACGATGGAAGGCCCAACTAATGCTACTTATCTGCAAATTTACACCCGACACGAGTCCTCCTGGCCAACAGCACGTAGCAGTCTGTGGTGGGTCCTGAAATTTGCCAAATTTATGTCTCAAATATTCGCACACGCACACCTGCCAAGGATAGCATAACGAGCGCGGCACTGAGAACTCCGAGCTCTCCGAGATCCTGGCAGTAGTTCGCAGGTCGCAGTGCGTAGCTCACTATTACTCGGCTCCATAGCCTTGGCATTGCTTATTATGCGCCCAGCGTTTCGCCTGAAATATGAATTACAAGTGAGATTTAAATAAATTAACTCACGCACCACATGCGGGAACGGCGTAAGAGTAACTACCCGAAACAAGGCAGCCTCCGAGCTGGAAAGGCTAAAGCAGTTCTGTGTCCTTTTAATGGAAGCTTGCTCCTTAGTGTAGATGGTGTCCTTTTGCAGCTCTAGGTGCTTTATGGCGTTACATATGGGTGTGCACTGTGCTTCCTGCATTAATATTCCTTGCTTTCCTGCTCTCATCGGGGTAGTACCTTAAATTAGTAATTAAGGAAATAATATTAAATTATGTTTACATTTTTTAACTCCATTTAATTGGTTCAATTACCAGTCGGTATATTTATTTTTAATTTACAAAACCACGCTCCTTGCAGCCCAATCTGATTAATTAGTGTTCATTAAGTTACCAAGGTAGGCGAGTTCGTTTTAATTGATTTAATTTTATGGGCACCCCTTGCGCTTACACAAAATTAATGCAAAGAGGGCTGACCTGCAGCCACGCCCTAAGTATAACCCATTAAGCCGACCCAACACTTCAGTCCCAAACACAACACAAATTTTAATTAAAAATGTTTCGAGTGTTTTTCGTGATTATGCAGCCAGAGGCGGTAGGAATTACCCATGTCCTCGAGTCCTCGAGCAGCTTGGGTGCTGCTGGCTGGCGCTGCTGGCTGGTCCTGCCGCTGTTGTTAGTCCTTGAGTAATTCGTAGGCCCGGTCATATTATAAATTATGACATAAAATCTAATAAACACAGAGCGAGAGGCCCGGCACAAAATTTGAGATTAAAGTGCTGCCCCAAAGTGTCAAATATTGAACCCTGAGCGGGGGCATGTAAATATATATATATTATGGTGTGTGTGTGTGTGTGTGCTGTCGCAGGGAAACGAATTCATTATTCAAGCCTATTGTTGGGCATTAAATATGTAGCAGGGAAAATAGAAAGCCGGCGAAGAAGACAAACTTGCAACAAAATTGTAGATCGAGTGCCGCCGCCGCCGCCGCTGCGATAGCTTCCAGCTTCCAGGCGGTTCCTGTGAAAAATGGACGAGAAAATGCGGCCGGTTAGGAAAATTTGCATAAAACAAGGGGAAAGCACGAGTGTTTGGCACATAAACACGAAGCCCGAATGCCAACAGGTTACTCTCGCCTTTCCCCTCCCCCCTCTGAAAAGTGCGCCATGTGTAGGCCATTATGACTTACAACAAAGCCCAGGTCGCTGGCAACACAGAAACGAATTTGCATAAATAACAAAAAACATATTTAACCCCCGCACGCTTTGACTTCTGCTCCCTGTCCCGGGGTCACAGTTCATGCCCGGGCCAACTCATCCATGGGCATGGGCATGGGCACGACTGGGTGGCCACAATCTGGCAAACTTCGCCAGGAAGGACCCGAGCTGTTACCTCGTCGCCGCCACTTTTCCTTCCTCGGCTTTCATATTCCCCTTTTTCGCGCCAATACCCTTGAAGGAGGTATGTGGGTTTGATAAATATTTAAGGAATTTTATACCTTGACTTAAAAGTAGAGAAAAATTAAGGTTTTTGGCTTAGTAAACAATTATAAAACTTGTATTTATCAAATTATGTTTCTATAATTTAGTAACATATATTTTCCAGGGTATAGAAACTTCGCTTGTCCAAGTTCTCCTCTCGAATCCCTCTTATTTTTTTTCCTTTCCAACTGCCGCGCATAATTTAGAGCAACGCATTAAGGAACCTTGGGAGCTGGTGTGAGGGGGTGACCTGTTGTGTGTGTGTGTGTGTGTCAGCTTCCGTTAGTCGGTTAGTCCTGGTTCCTGACTCAAGACAGTTGCTGCCGGATTTGGCTTTTTGCTGGAGTCGTCGACTGGCTTTTTTGACTCTGCCAAAGTATGCATGCGAAAATTGTTTGTGAAAATGTGGCGGCAAATATTTGGAATGAATGCAAAGCGGCAAATAAGCGACAGGACAGCGACAGCTTCAGGGTGTGCCAAAAAAAAAACAAAAAAAAAGGAGGATGGGTGCGCAAATAAAACAAACTACGAAATTCCTTCATTTCTCTTTCCATGGGAAGTGCTTAAAGTGACAAAATAAGCCACAGATAACTTTGATAAAGGTCAACAACATTAAGTCTAACTAAAAAGCCAGAGAAATTTCTTAAGAAAAGAGTTGTTAATAGTTATTATGAATTTATCTATGTTTTATAAACATTAATCCATTATTTAGCTTATTATAATATACCCTTTGTATATATATCTTACGACATATGACAGCGCGTGGCAAATAAAGATAAACAAGGTACTTAGTGGTTGTCTTTGATGTCAGGACTACTATTAAGATACTACAACTATATCTTTATTTATTTCTTTCTCAACAAATTGTCTTAAGCTCCAGACATTAGTATAGCTTCTTCCTGGTTGGATAAACAAGGCAAACTAATGTCGTAAAATAAAGATAATGCTACTAAGGCTGCTATTAAGATAGTAAAACTATCTCTTAGTATAACTTCAAACGAGTTTGATTACCAGCCAAGCTGCTCTTCTTTTGCCCTTTAATTAACAGAACAAATTGTTTTTTTTTTAATTATAAATTTATAAATCGTCAGCAAGTTGAAGAGATTTCATATTTATTGGTTACACAGTCACAAAAATAATTAGGCTTCCAGCTGGGGCTTCCAATGGCTCGGTATATCCACCTCGAGGATCTCACCCAGCTCCAGCATCAGGACCTCCCCGTTTTTGCGCGTCTCTATCGTCCGCACCAAACTCCGGGCACACTCCTCGGCCGACTGTCTCTTGATCTTGCTGGCCATCAAGGGAGGTTGGTAATCGAATGTGGTCTTGTTACTAATATCGTCCAGTAGGCCAGTATTCGTGAATCCCGGACACACGGTAATAAATCCAACGCCAGAGCGGTCATAATAACTAGGGTGCTGCAGGGGGTTTCAAGTAATTATAATTAAGGCTTACTTTCCTTTTCAATAGATTCAGACTTACAGCCAAAGCCCGGGTGAAAGTGGTAACTCCTGTTTTGGCCGCCGAGTAAATGGCCATTGTGGAGGTGGGTTGCAGTCCCGCCACTGAGGATATATTAACTATGAGTCCACCCTGGCCACCCTTCGTCTTGTCCATGTACTCCAGGGCTGTCAGGCAACTGTAAACTACACCAAGCTTTTTTCACGCAAAATAATTAATTAGAAACTTGACTTTAAAGTTAAAGATTAGTTATGTTACCAGATTAATTTGTATGGTCAGCTCGATCAGGCGATCGTTCATTAGTCCACTGCCATTGACCACGACGTCAAAGTGACCCAATCTCTCGGCGGTGGCCTTGTAGGCTGCCTCAATGTCCGATTTCTGGGTGATGTCCACTTTATGGTAAAATATATCTGTGTCGGGATTGTTGCTCTTCCATTCAGCCAGCACTTTGCTGTTTTCTGTCAAATCAAAAATAGCCAGGGACTGGAAAAGCAAGTAATTAATGTAATTAATTAATATTTAGGTCAGTTTCTTAGTTACTTATTACCTTTATTTTCCGCTGAAGCAGCTCTTGCACACATTTCTGGCCAATGCCGCCGAATCCGCCACAGTAAACCACATTTTTTCCCGACAAATTCATTCTTGAATAGTATTTTCTCTATCAAATTCCGTGCTATTCAGTCGACGGCAAATCGCTAACTAAAGATCGCCTCAGTTCAGAAATAGACCAGCCCCCCCTTGAACTAGATTACATATACTAGAATATGTATGTATATGGCGTATACGCAATATTTTTGCTGCGTTATCTCCCATTGTTTGTCTATTGCTCTGAGACCTTTGAAGCCTCACAAGTACAACTATAATCAAGTTGTTATCAGTGTTTTTATTGCCCAGATGGGGGTCTTGGCTTTTATTTAGGCTATTGTTCTTTTTAGAAATAAAAAAACACTAAGACGCAATTATAAGATTATTAAATTAATGAGGTCGATGCTCTTAGTGCCATTCTTATCACACTTTTATTTCATAAGAGATAAGATACAGCTGAAGTCCGCGGAAAAGTGATATCTCAAAGCATTTAATAGATGGCATTGCTATCAATAACATCTTGCGGCAAACATCTTGAATGCCGTTCCGGGACCCAAGGATACTTATCTTGGCCAGCTTTGGCTAGCCGTCCAATCAATATGGCCAGCACACCGCAGTGCTTCTTTCGTGTCTCCAAGCGGCGTTCAAATAACAGGCCAAAACCCGGCGATAATGTTGCTGCGGTGCGCAAAGCAACAACATGCAGCAGCAGCAGCAGCAGCAGCAGCAGCAGCATGCAACAGCAGGGAAAAACCGCAAACAGCAGCAGACAGATGCGTCGCCAAGTTAGACAGAGACGGGGCGCAGAGGAAGCAATAATTTAATTCTGCATTGCAAATGCAAACAAATTTCGCCAAGCCGCAGATGCAACAACAAAAAAAAGGGGTTAAAGAACAGAAAAAGAAGTAGCAAAACTTTAACCGCAGCTAGCGACAAAAAACGCCAAGAAGAAACTAAACACGCAACAAAATTTGCATTAAATATACATCTGGTTTCATAGTATAATACAAATATTTGAAAAATATTGTCAAATATTGTTATAAATCATTTTTCAACTAATTTTTCAAATTATTTATTTATTTACCTAACAAATTAAATCTAGCATAGAATACTACAAATTATTTAGTAAATAAATTAATGCAAACCAGTTTATTGCCTTCTTTTAAAAAGGCTTTAAATATTTCGAAGTCTTTTTTTTTAAGTTTTAAGAAATGTTTTCCCTATTTCCTTTCAAAATCACAATTATTTTATAAACCAAGATTATATATTTATATTTCCTTTTGATTAAAAATTTATATGAATGCATTTACGATATTTACATATGTTAATCTGCACTTAAGCAACTCCAATTTCTTCTCCGTGCACAATGAGGAGCTGCAGGAAAAAGGATAACGCGACAAGGAGCGGCGGGAGCGGCGGCGGCGACGGCGGCGGCGGCAGCAGTGAGTGAGTGTTTATTTTATAGCCCGCAATGGAGTTGGCTGCCGCGGAGGAAGGTTCGAAGCTGCTGCCGGATCTGCCGGATCCCATTTCCCACCTAACCGACAAACGCTTTGGCCTCCGCCGGGCTCTACTCTGTTATTATTGAAGAATTATTACGCAAAGGATGGGGGAGGG
Source organism: Drosophila baimaii (assembly GCA_018874675.1). Lineage (NCBI taxonomy): Eukaryota > Metazoa > Arthropoda > Insecta > Diptera > Drosophilidae > Drosophila > Drosophila baimaii. The sequence goes on along the minus strand of JAEIIU010016142.1, from coordinate 11,709 downwards.
GCGGGAAGCCTGGCATCCTCCAGCATCCTGCCGGCACAACTTGCCAGTTGCCAGTTTGCCAGTTTGCCGATGTTGGCGACTAATAGTGCTGAGCCCGGAGAGAGCAAAAAATATATCCTTGCAGCGTTTGTTCTCCACTCGCCTTCGCCTCTTCATTTTTTCCCTCAATTTATACATTTGCGCATAAAAAGCAAGTGTAAAAGTTTTGCATATTCATGGCGCTTTAAATGTCGTCGCCAAACCACGAGGACGGCGACGTCTGAAGTGCAGCAGGAGCAGCAGCAGCCACAAAGGCAAAAAGCAACCAGCTTCAACTAGGAAAAAAAAATATACAAACAAAAAAGAAACAATAATAACCAACAACCGAAGTTAGTTATGTTAGATACTCTGTCAAAAAGGAGGTAATTGTTATTTTAACAGAGGGATGACAAAGGGTGAAGGATTTAAGATTTTAACAATTTTAAAGTATTTATATAGTTACTAACCTTTTGGTTATTTATTTAAATTATAATTATATTATATTGAGAGAGAAAACCTTTACCTACATTCTAAAATAAGGGAATATAAATCTAGTTTATTAATATTAATATTTATATTATTAATTGGTTGCTATTTTAGATTCTAAGCTATGGTTTAAAATAACAAGCCGCCTAATGTATTATTTTCACATTCAAAGGTTTAACAAGAATATAAAGCTTTTTTATACAGATGAAGCTAAAACAAATTGCAATTTAATAAAGAAATCATTTTTAAATTAAATTACTCAAACATAAAGCCTGAATAAAATTGTTATAAATATGTTTAAACATAAAATATCCAAATTTAAATATATTTAAATACATCGCAATACTAATTCCAGGGTATTAAACCTTCTACTTGCCTACTGGCCCACAGATTGCCTTCAACCTTCAACTTTTTTATGCTGTTGCATGCCGCAGTATCAGTCCGGGCGGAAAACGTGCAGGGAAAATAAAGGGCGGAAAGGGGAAAAAGGGAAAAATCTAGGGGAAATGGGAAAACAGGGCATCAGTGGAGGCAACAACAAAAAAGTAATAACATCAACCATAAAAGTAGCTACATCAGTTGGCAGATGGAAGCAGCCAAAGGGACTGAAATCGGACTGCAAAACGGAGAAGGCATAATATATATATATACATATATATATAAAGAGAGAGATATATGTATATACCGAGTAGACAACCGACTGCCGCAGACATATTGTGTCTGCAAAACTTTGTTTTTTGTTGACAAAAGCAACAACAATAATAACAAGCAACAAAAAACAAGGCGAGGAAATCAGATTGTATGGATTGGGGGGATGAGGGGGAAATGTGTCTCGATTTTCCATTCAGTTCTCGCCTCGCCTCGCGATGCGTGATAAAAACCGCGCAATGAAGCGCATGTGAAAACAATGAGATTATTGCTAGAATTTATGTGAGCTCCATGAACTTCACCCATACTCCCTCCCCATGCTCCACATTCACAACTCCCAACTCCCCACCTCCCCCCACCCAATCGAAGACAATCTTTCTCGTGTAATTGCCGACATGTCAGCACATTAAACGGCTATAAAACGGCAAGCAAAACTGGCAAATCAAAGGCAACTTGTCCGCATCAGAGGCGAACTTTTCTAATTTATGGCCATTAGGGTGTGGGGGGTGTGCATTGTGCAACAGTTAAGCGCCGCTGCCGCTGCCTCCTCCGCAACTGGCCTTTGAACTTTCACCCGGACCACATTTACATGGGCCTCTTCCTTTGCCTCATCCCTCTCTTCGCTACCATTCCATTGCGGCTGTCTCACCTGAGAAATGGCCCCGGTCCGGAGAGCTGCCTCCTCCGCGCTCCGGTTACGTGGCTCTACAATTTATCATGACACTAATGAGCATGAAATAGGACAAGGTTTATTAAATTTCCCTTTTAAAATGTGCACATGCCAGGGCACATGGCAGAGCGCAGGAATGGGTGTGGGGCAGCCAGCCAGTGCAGCCAAGAAAGGTAAGCACAGGTGATTTTACACCTTATTAAGTCCGGCTTCTACCAAGAAATGAGTTTTATTATGTTTTTAGTATTATTTTCTAAATTAATGATTACAAATGTTTCTGAAATAATAGCAAAGTCTTATGTCATTTAAAATATATATTTATAGTTTTCTAAAAGCTTAATAAAATATCGTTTAAAATAATAATTACGCATATATGAATATAAAAACCCTTAGAAATATTGTAATAAAATCATCCGCCTTATTTCTTAATTTTATTTTATTTTTTAAGAATATTTGAACTTCTAAGTTATCCCTGGAACCCAACTAGAAGACGGCAACAAGTTTCTTTTTGCTCATCAGGCGACGGGAATGTGGCGCCAGTGGCTTCCTTTGCACTCAACCAACACTCCCGGAAATACCAGCCCGAAGGGCCATCCGGAAGCCACCCACATTCGGCGCCACCCCCTGGCACCTTTCCTGTCGCCGCCGCGCCCCACCCCTCCACAAAGTCCAAGCAGCTGCTGCCCGGCGGGCAACGAAATGAAAAATGTCCGCAAGTGCGAAAATGAATCTGCCTCATGTTGCAATTTATTATGCCAACATAATAAATATTATATACAGTTTGTGTGAGAAATTGAAGAAGAAGAACCACGCTCTGGGGAGTCGTTTTTTTTTTTTGGCAGGATTCTTGGTTGTGTGAGGTAGCTACGAGTCCATTGGGTGTCACAGCTTCTTCCCTTTCCTGTGGTCCCCATCCTTATCCAGGCGTCTGACTGTGACAGTTGGAGAAATGTTTCTGGGAGCCAGAGAGTGCCGCCTGGACTGCCCCACTTCAGATATTGTTTTTCAAGCTCTCTCTGGCTTTCCGTCCACCCCACTGCCTAATTGTGGCCAAGAAAAATAAAGTTTCGGCCAAAAGGGAGCCGGACAAGTAAGAATATGGAAAGGTTGGTAAGAAGAACTTGTGCAATGGGTTATGGATATGTTTTGACTTACAACTTTACATATAATATACACTTAATGTATTTAATTAAAGTAGACTTCAGGTCTCATTTTCCTCCATTTCCTTTTTTAATTATTAACAATCCATGCGCCAAATACAAATAAATTTATTTTGCTGGTATAGTATTGTATGACAAATGCACAAATTTAGACTCGTACTTCTGCTTTTATTTATATTTTTATTAGGAGCTATTTTTAAGCCAGACTTTCTACCCAACCAAATCAACAATGACTTCAAGTTGTGGGAGTCTTCATTGATATACATTGGCCAAGTACCGATCCAAATTGGTAAGCTTGTTGATCTTTTCATTTACGCCTACACATAGGCCTGTTTTTTTTTTTCTTGTGATGTGAAAATTTCGTCTGCACGCATTATCTATAAATCATTCAGATTGTCAATACGAATTTCATTTCTTGTGCTGGCTGCTTGTTGTTACCAGAAAGCGGAAATGTTCCAGGGAACAGGTGGTGGATGGGGACGGGACTTTTGGGCGGGAAAAGTTGCGCGGCGGCAACATTGTGATTTTGTCAGCCATGTGTTGTTTGTGTGTAAATATCACTAACATTCTCTGTGTGTGTGTGTGTCCTGGTATCCTTTTACCCCTCCTTTGCCCCCCATTTGGGTTTTGCGGTTTGCAGCTCTGTTTGCTGTTTGCTGTTGGCCGATTGTTGCTACCATTGTTGTTGTTGTTGCTGTTGTTGTTATTCAAGCAAATTTATTTGCCTGCTGCCAGTGCCACTGCCGCTGCTGCTATTTGCTTTTCATTTCCGGCCACGTCGACAAATCACAAAACAAGCCGAAAAAGGATATTATCTGTAGCACAACGGGGTTCGCCTCAAGCTTCCCCTATTTGTCTAAATAATTTGCAAAACATTTTTCGTTTCATCGCCCAGCCAGCCAGCCGATTGTGCCCGCCTCTTAATGGCCATCTAAGTGGTCCGCCTTTCTCCCCATATATGTATATATTTGTGTGACCTTTCATCTTGATCTTCTTGGCCGTTTGGGTCACTTCATTTTGGGTTATTGTCGTTGTCCTCCACTCAATTTTCCACTCACGTGTGCAAATAGAAAACAAGAACCGAATACTTCTCACACATGGAGAAAATCGTGTGAATCACACATAATAAATATCAGTTCAGATGCCTGATTCTTTTTTTGGTTTACAAATACCTGTTTTCAAGTCAATGTAATATTTTAAATAATACAATAAAATAACAATAAATATTAATAAACAATTTACTGTTCAAATAAAGAGCTAAGATATAGATCTATAAGATATGTTCTGGATTATTCTGCCAGTGCAGTCCAGTTCTTGTCACAATCATAATGCTAATTGCCTGACCAAATGTTTGCGTCTCCGAAATTTCCACTTGTCATCCCGAGATGACGGCTCACTTAGTTCACGAGTGATTTGAAAGCGAGTTAAAGCCGTGACGCCTACACCTGCCGTTAGTCGTTGAGAGCACGATGTGGACTACGGGTCTGCTCTTGGCCTTGGGCCTGCTGCTTAGCCTGCTCAGCCTGGGACTCGGCTCGGAGTCCCGGAATCTCACGGAGTTCATGGGACATCGCCAGAAGCGCTGGTTGATCTATCAAAACAGTGGATCGATGAAGTTCAGCATTGGGCCATCGACACCAATTCCGCTGGAGGACAAGGTAACCTTTCGCTCCTGTGTGCTGTCCTTCACGCTCCAAGGTGGCAGCTATAGCCTGCCCACATCGCCCATCTGGCCGTGGGACAAGTGGGAGGGAACCTTCGCTCGATCCCTGGTGCAGATGCAAAGAAATATCGAGAGGCATACGGCCAATGGAGGCCTACGATATGCGGACGATGCTCGGCTGCTGGTCTACACGGCTCTGGAGGAGTATATTGGCAGGAGGAACAACAACCTGGCCATGGGCAGGCAATGCCTGCTGCGATCCATCTGCGAGAATGCCCAGATCCACGCACACATTGGCGTGTTCTCGGAAATAATGGATATAATACTTAGGTAAGGCTAACTGAACTCCTTGGTTAATCCTTGATAATCTGATAATCGACTCACCCACTTTAGTCCCGGCAAGGCCGACCTGGATAGCTCCTATCACGAGGCCTATGCGGCCGGCAAGGCTGAAGCCAATTGCCTGCAACTCTACAGGACCTGTCCACGAGGCCACAACTTCCTCGACGGTCTGCTGATTGTGGAGGATGATTGATTTACTGCTGTGCCTGCCGTGGGTAACTACCGTGGATTACCGTCGAGTTCGTACGCAGAAACGAAGGAAAATCGGGATCCGCAATAAAGTTTTCAGCCAAATCAAAGTGCATGTCTAATGGGTCTTGTCTGATGTCGGATCCGCTTGTTCTTGCTGCATAATTTGGGGCGGAAATGCACGGAAGCATGTCTGAGGAGGGGCAGGAAACTGTGTTGACTCGACTCGAGGATGAGCATGTGTGTATATCGATGCAGGCTTTTGCCTCATGCACAGCAGGGTTTATGCAGGGAGTTTAATTTGGGAAATTGTTAAAATATTGAAAATTAAAATAATTAATGCATTTTTAGACAATGAAAGAGATATTTTTAATATAAAATCGATCATAATATAATAGACAGAATTAAATAATACAAAAGGAAAATCCATGTCAATAGGTTAAACCTTTAGATAACCAGAATAAAACATATAATTTTAATAAAATGTAAACTTAAACAAACAAAAAATGAAGTAAATAATGTAATTAATTGTGTAAATCAAATTTGTTGTATTTTCCACTTAAATAATACTCCCAAAGAGTGTTTCTCATTGATATTTAAATAATACCACATATTAAGATGGCTTTCAAGGCAACACTGCGTATAGTTAATAATCCTTCCAATATTTTAGCTGATTTTCAAACCCATTTCAGGGGAATATCTTTGATATTTTTCCTTGATTTTGGATATGACTTTATCTCCATATTTGCCACGTGTAAACTCAACAGTCGCAGACATTAGTTACCTATTCCTCTGCGCCATCACAAGTTCAAACACCGCAAAGTTGTGCATCCCCCTCCTTAAACCGTCTCCACAACTCCCTCGCTAACTGCACTTTGCATGGTTCCTCCCTCGCCCGGTTCAAGCCCCTCTCTGCCGCTCCTCTGGCGTTGTTCGCGTTGTCATAATCGCATTTGAATTAGCTTCGCACACAAGACGCAGCTGAGGCGAGAGCGAAAGAGATTGCGCCCACACAGGGTCACCGAAAACTAAGATTCTCTTGGATATATCCAAATCTAAGATATAAACAGTAAATAAAAAGATAAAGATTAAAAGAAAATGCATTTTCTTTTAAGACTTTCAATGCAATATCCATTGAAGTCTCCTCCCAAACTGCACCCTGTATCCAAAGACCAAAGACCCATTTGCCTCACCCGACGCGGCGCGGCGTCTGCAAGCCTAATGTGCCACTTAAGACGCATTTATTGTCTTTCGTTGTTGTTGTTGTCTTTGCTGTGGATGTTGCAGCCGGGGCGTGTTGTTGGCGGTTCTGCATTTTCCATTTAATTGACGCCATTGTTGACAAAATGGCGGTGGTGTGCTGGCTTCGCGCTGCACCGCGTTGCTCCTCCAAGCCAAAGTTGCAACCAAGCCACAAGCCATTAATGTTAACGGATTTTTCCCCAGCAAGCTGCACTCGCACACGGTCATGTTTCTGGTTTACCAGAAGCGGAATTCCCAGGAGGTGGAGCAGGAAGGCGTGGCAGTGGCAGTGGCAGCAGCACAAATCACTTGCAATTAGTGTTAAAAATTCATCCTGAAGCCAAGATGCTTGAGACTGATTGTGATTGGTGTAAAGTGGACGAGTGATTGCTGATGATCTAACTGAGAAGGGCAACAATAATCAAGGGTAATTGGTAAGATATCTGGATTTATTGGGGATTACATAAGGATCTCTCGTAGGAATTTATCATAATTTACAAATATTTAACGCTTTGCCCGCAAAGCTCCTGGAAATATTAGTAATCCACTTCAACTGTATAGGCATCCAGAAGGCTCTCGCCCCTTGGACAATCCGGAAACTGAGCAAGACAGTCAATGCCCGCTTGTCCAGCTCTTAAGGCATCTGTATAGGCCACATCCAAACGCGTTTTACCAGGTCTGCAGATATATATTTTTTTAAATAATAAATAAAAACAAATACTTAAAAACTTACGTGAGCAGAACGTTGAGAAGTTCCGACATAATTCCCACATGAACCTGAACCTGAGCATTTTCACAGATCCCGCGCAGCATACACTGACGACCTCGACCCACCAATCCACTGACTTGATCCATATAGTTCTCCAGGCCAGCGTAGACAAAGACTCGGGTATCATCCTCGTGCGATTCATCCAGGCTCCTGATCTTCTCCCGAAGAGATCTCTCGTAGATTGTCTCCCATTTGTCCCACGGATATAGCGGAGCCGATGGCAAGGTAAAGGCTCCAAAGTGGAGTACATAGTACCAGACCATGCTGCGCCAGGTGACGGGATCCTCCAGTTGGGTGGCCATCACAGGGCCCACTACCAAGCGGATGGTGCCGCCATTTCTGTAGATCAGTTGATGCCGCTTCTGGCGGGCGTGCAAGAACTCTGTTATATTCTGATCCACCGAAGGGAGCACAGCCTCGTAAGCACCTCTGGCCAAGGGCAAGAACCAGCCCAGCAGATATATCCAAGCCAGCAATTGCATTTCGGAAGCGTCTGGCAGTGGCACAACACCTTTCTAGAATGAAGACCCCTTGGAATTGGTACCAATCTGCGCGCTGCGTTGCGATTCAAATAAATATTGATCCGTCCAATTAGCAACCTCACCAAATTGGGGTTATAAAGACATCTAGAATGTGTGTGCCTGCTCCAACACTCTTCGTTCTGCATAAGTAATTTTGTAAATAAATACAGTCCATATTCTGAGAAAGGGGAACATTAAAACCTTGTTATAAAAATTGAGATATATATAGGAAGATAGAGGTGGTGAAAAAGAGAAAAGATTTATTTTGAAATCGTAAATGCTAACTAAAATTAATATTACAAATATTATTTTTTTATGTTCACAATACAAAACAAAAGTCAAAGAGTTTATTATACTAAAGCGAAATGAGTTTATTAAACATAATCAATAAAAAACATGAATTTATTAAAGCTCAACATTTAAATTTCGCGGCAAGGTCTGGCAACGCCCTGTCTCAAGAGGTCTTGAGCATTGCATAATCTGGCACCGCCATTTAAGTGTTACCAGTTGCAGTTAATGGAAAAATTTGCGTCATTTTCTAACGTTTTTCAGCTTTCTGAACGGAAAATTTGGCTAGCACATTATTTTTGTGTCCCGTTGTTGTTGTTAATTAATAATAATAATAATATTATAGCACAGTTCCTTGGCATTTTGTTGTTTTTTGTACCTCTAAGATGAACGCCGTGATAGCGCTGTGCCACTTCTGTGAGGCGCACGGCCCCTGCGCCATCTTCTGCACCCAGACGCTGAGGGACACCAAGTTGGAGGACTTGCCCCTGGACCAGCAGCAGACCCAAAAATCCTGCTCCGCTTGCAATTACTCCATGGGTCGTAACAACAATGCCATCTACAGCAAGGACACGGAGAGCGGGGCGACCTTTGTGAGCACCAAGGTGGCAGTGCTGCCCGAGGTGGCCAGTCTGGTGAAGCAGGCGGCCGTCTTGAGTTTGAGCAACGGGACGGACTCCAGCAAGGATGGCGAGTTTGTGTTCTTCGGCGACTCCGCCCGTGGCCACATCCTAAGCCACACCTTCCGGGTGAGCGACCTGCAGGCACGAGGCTACTCGCAGCTCTTCTCCATCATAGTCCTGATGAAGGACAAGTATTTTCTGCTGAACATCAAACCCTTTCTGGCCGAGCACCTCAAGAAGGTCTCGTCGGAGCTGCAGGCGGCGGCCAGGAAAACGAAAGAAGAGGAGGAACTCACGTGCTCTGCCAGGCAGAGGCGCCTTTCGGGCGCACAGATCCTGCTGTCAAGGTCGCTGTTGGAGCTCACCGGCGAGGAGCACATCTTCGCCCAGCTGCACTCGCACTTCTCGTGGCTCCTGCTGGCCGGCTCCCGCTTCCTTACCGAGCATGTGACCTTTGGGAATCTCCCTTGGCTGCCACCACAGAGCAGCGGCCGTCCTCCAGCCCAGCGACTCACCTACAACAGCTCCACCCTGCCCATGATCGAGAGCATAGATGACCCGGATCTGGAAGAGTTCTTCTCGCTGCGGCATCTGAAAAGCGTGGTGCGTAAGGAAGAGTTCGCCACGGTGTGCTATTGCGCTTTGACTGGAGTCAAGATCGTGGTGCGTGGCGATCCGCGAAAGACCTTCCGATTCATGGTGTGCCTTAAGAAACTGCTGCCCGAGCCCATGCACAATCTCATGCGGATTGATGCCCAGCACCAGCACTCCATCAGCTCCGAGTACAAGATCATATCAGTGTCCAACGACATAGCCGTTCCCATGGCCAGTGCCTCGGTATATCGCATCGATTTTCTGGACAAGCACGTTAACGGGCATGAGGTGTCCGTCAAGTGGCCGGGAGAGTTGCCCAGAAAGTGTAAGCACTCACCCAACTGGGACTTATAATTAACTAACTAATAACTCCTTATATCACCCTTGTAGTGCCCGATCTCATGGTGAAGCTGCTGAAGGCCGTGGAGGAGAAGAACTTTACCGAACTGGTGCTCAACAGACAGACCAAGGTGCTCATCGAAGAGTGGAAGAAGTATGTAATCCTCGTAGTATTCCAAGTGCTCCACATTATAATCCCTTTTATCTCGCTGACAGCAAAGTGACCTGCCTCAATCACGCCAAGACCACCAGCGTCCAGGGGAAACTGAAGAAGGTGCTGGGCGTACAGCCCCACGATCAGCCGCTGATCAACTACTGGAGCACACACCTGCACTAGCCCCGGAAGGGCGGGAGGCTCACCACACTTTTGTATATAGCTCAAGGACATTCTTTTCACCTTTTGGAATAAAACTTCTTTATTGCCATGGCGAGTACGCGACGGCGAGACAAATCAATATCTTAACCAAAAGGCTGCCAAATCCAGTCCAGCCAGCAAGGTGTTTACTTCTTGTAGCCGCAGCTGGAGCGACGACCACGAGCGCGCTCGAACTTGCGTCCCTTGGAGCGGACATAGGGGCGGGTGTGCGAGTGGGGCACACCGGGCGCCTTGCCGAAGTGCTTGCAGGCGGTGCGGGCAGTACGCTTGCCCTGCAGCAGCAGAGTGTTCTTGCCGGTGGGCGAGCGCAGAGCCAGCTGATCGAAAGTCAGCACCTCGCCGCCAGCCTTCAGGATGCGCTCCCGGGCGGTCTGGGTGACGTGCAGGGCGCACACGGTGACCTTGGGGACCACCAGCAGACGGGCATCATCGGTGACGGTACCAACAACCACAACGGTCGATTCCGGCTGGTTGGCAGCCTTGAAGAAGCGAGCGATGCGCTGCAGCGATAGCGGCGGGCGGTTGGTCTTGCTCATGAACAAACGCTTCAGGATGATGCGGTTGAACTTCTTGTTGGTGCGGCGCTGCAGGAAACGGTACAGCTGCAAAAGACAACAGAAAAACACATTATTGCCACGTTCCGTTGGGTCTATCCACCATCTTTGCCTTACCTTAACGAGCAGACGCAGGTAAACATCCTGGGATTTGGGCTCGGTTCTGCGAACCTTGCGATCGTACTTGTGGTTGATATCAATACCCTGCAAAGGAAATACAATTAGCACTAGGCGTGTGTTGGCTGCGGCAACGCATTTTTCGATTGACTGTGAATAACTTGCAAGCACTTGCGAGATGTTTACAAATTATTTTTCAGTTTTCGGTTATATTGCGTTCCTTACCATTTCGGCGACCGGAAAAAGAAAGAGAGGATGAGGTGTGACCGCACGACCAAAATGCCTAAACACAGAAACGCACAAAAAAAAGCTTCAAATACTGCCCTTTTGGTATATATTGGGAGTTGGTATTTTTTCACTGCACGCGTAACTTTAAATTTTTTACCTGGAGCTTAATTAATTAGTTAATAACTTTTCACAACCCATATCTTACTTAAACTTCCATCTATTTAGTTGTTGATTTTTCGAGAATTAGTCAAAGTCGTAACAATAATAATGAAACTAAAATCGAATGGAAATAATCACAAAAAATAATTTGTAGGTAAAAGCTTTGTATGTTCAGATTCTGAACTTCAGAATGAAGACAATTTTCTTGTAATTTTAAATTTAATATAAAATTAAATTTTTTTTATTTCTTCAATAATTATAATTATTATACATGAAATATATAATACTTGTTGGGCTTCATATACAGCAAATAACCCATTGCACCAAACATAAAAAGGTCAATTAAAATATAATTTTAATTATATCCTCAGTTAGATCTATAATTGTAGATTTATAATTGTTCCTTCTTAAAAACTATTTATTTATTTAATTGAGTTTATTGATATCTTATTTTACCCTGGCAGTGTTTATTTTCGACCCTATAAAGAATATATTTTTTAAAGTATGCGTTCATCTACGCAAGCTAGTCTCTTAAAAAATAATTAATTGTTTTCAAAATTACTGCGTATTAACTTTATAAAAATTGCATTTGTATATCATATATCTGCAATATGAACGAACAATCGGATAATGCATAGGGAAATTATATGAAAACTTTTATACTGTGTTTACATTGGGGGCGCAACAGCTTAAGCGGCCAAAAGTCGCTTAAGCGACTTTTTT
>JAEIIU010015983.1:0-32047 GCA_018874675.1 Drosophila baimaii | reverse complement strand
GACCGAAAAGACAGAAATTTCTTCCTCTTCTTCTTTTCGTTCTTTTTTTTTTATATGAAGTTTTTCGCTGACAAAGTTATTTCGTCGATGTTAGTACTAGGCTTTAACACGAAATTCTCGCCGTAATATTGAGCGCTATATATTGGTCAAAATATTATAACGGACTTTTCCTTTAGATATATGTATGTTAATCCCTATGTCGTGCTTACTTTTAAAATAACCAGAAAACAGTTAAAATATTTAATATCATTTTTTTTATCAATTTATTTTTAGAACTTAAGTAATAAACTTTTGGGAACTGCATAAATCTCAGAAAATATGTATTAGAGTTTTACTTGATATCCCTAAAATATTGTCCTAGTAATCCATTATTAATTATTAATCTTACAATTTTTAGCTTAACAATATCATATAAAATATTTTTGATTTACAATATAAAAAGTTATTCTTCTAAATGTTGAGTTAATAAAAAGTAAACCCTATGCGAAACCCTTTTAAGAGTATATTCCTTTCATGCCTTGAATATTTCCTGTCTCTCCCGCGCCGATCTTTCTCATGGATCAGCAGTTTATTTGTTTTGGTTTATTATTGACAAATCCCCTGGCTGCGGATATTTTGTGATATTCTGCGGCCGTCCCGGGCATTGACAAGTTGACTCAGCCTCTCCTTTGATCTTTAATAAATTTTGAACAAACAAATCAAATTCGAATTCAACTAAACAACACGAAACGGAGCTGATCTCGGTCTGGGTCTGGGTATATCCCTTCTCTCCCTCCCCCACCTCCGCTGGGAACATCAAAAACGCAACACAACTAAACATTGGCAAATGCATCTCGAGCTGGAAAATGGGAATGGAAACTCGAAAACTCTGGACCTGGAGGAGCGCTCCTCCTCATCCTCCTCCTCCTTCTCCTTTGTAATCGCTTGTTTGTTTGCATTTTGTTGTTGTTGTCCCTCTATCTGTGTGTGTGCGTGTGTGCACTTTTCCTCCCACCACCGGGCATTTTCCGGGGTGACGAAGGCAACATGTTGACGACGCGTCGGCGCTTCTTTTGAGATAGAAAAAAAAATAGAAAAAAAACTCCACGGGGCAGATTCTTGACAGAAATTTATAATTAAACAAATGCGGTGCGTTGAGAAAATATTGTAGCATTGCCTTTGCCGCAGCAGCAGCATTTCTCTAAATTTCTCAACGATCTTTCTTCCATTTTTGGGAGAATGTATATAAACAAAGGCCATTTAATTTTGTGGTGATGAATGTTGGCCGACGTTTTCTTGGCCCGGCTCTTTTGTTGTTGGTAATTGAGTTGTTTGTATCTGTATCTGTATGTATGTATCTGTATCTGTGGTTGCTTGTCTAGAGCGGCGCTGATTAAAGCGGCAGATTGTTTAGTTATGTTTTGTTTATATAGAAATATACCCTTTTTAGCCCCCACCGCAGGCTGGAGAGAAGATCTCTGTTTGTATTTATAATTTGTGCTTTAAATCACATTTAGAACTTCCTATGTTGGATTTTTCTTTTCAATTTTCTCTACTGCACGCAAAGAAAAAGGAGATGTATTTAAGTGTTAAATATTTTTCGTTATTTCCTCTGCTTAAAATAATAATATATCTTCACTTAAAAGCAATTTCTTTAAGTGTCATCTCTGGGGAGCTGGCTCTTGACTTTTCGGCCAGTGCATGAAATCGAAAACAAAACTTTCTGAATTTTCGAAAATTGCATTTTGCATCATTAACAACGCATTTGTCAAACGCATATGCATGCCGCCTCCATATGGGCGTGGCATGTGTGCCAAACTATCTGCGTATGTGTGTGTGTGTGGGTGAGTGGGTGTGCGTGTGTGTGTGTGTGTGTGTGCCTGTGTTAATGACATGCTCACAAATTCAAATTAACATTTTGCAGCAATACCAGCGACATCGAAAGCTGCAGCTGTGAGTGCGCTGCTTCATTTGAAAGCACACACACAGTGCCAGCGAAAAGTATGAAATATATGCCTAAGGTGGCTATAACAAATGTCAATTTAATACTTAGATTTTGGCATGTTTTTAATGTTTATTTGGCTTATTTTTATGGCCGCTTTCGTAAGTAGTTTTTTACTTTTAAAGATAATAGTTTATAAAAACTCCAAAGATTATTTGTCCTATAAGAAATACATATAATATATATTATTTCATGTTCTAATCAAACTCATAATTAGTCTAAATCTCTGATTTTAGACTAAAATATTCTTAATTCTCTTATTTTTATCGTTATCCTTACCAAAAATAATTTTTTTCAAAAGAAACTTGTCCAAATGAATTGCTAAATAAATTCTTTAAATTTTCTTTCATTGTTTTTCTTTCGAAAATTATTTTCAAATTAATTTAAACCGCATTTTAAGGCTTCTAATTACAGTTTAAAAAGTCTTGGCTTATTTTCCAACTGCCTGCAGCAGACTTCCGGCCGGCACTGTAGCTACATTTGTCATTTTTGATCGAGCATCAAGCAAACAATTTAACACGGGCGCACGGAGCCAGGGAGTCGGAGTCGAGAGCCACCCACAGGATACATGCAAAAATGCTGAGCACATTGCACTCGTCGCTGGACAATACTAAAAATCACATCAGAAATGCAACAATAAACGCAAAAACTACACAACAGCAAACGGGGACGATGACGACGACGCTGGTCGGACCAAAGAGGAGGTTCGTCCCCCCCTGAACCTGGGGGTGGCAGATGATGACGTTCAGGCCTGACGATGACGATGACGATGCCGATGACGTTGCGACGACATTGCAGCCTGCAGGCGGCCATCTACACCCACTCGGCCAGCACGAATACAACTCCAACTCTCAGTCCCACCCAGGCAGGACCCACTCTGTTGGAGCCTGTGATGATGCATTCGACATGCATGAACAACAACGACAGGCGGGCAACAAAACTTTTGTACTTGAACTTCCTTAATAGAATTTTTGAATACGCAAAAACACTTTCAAAGAATATAAATAATGACCATTCGAATTATCAGGCTGGCTGGCCAGAGCAGGAGGAGCAGCAGGAGCAGCAAGAGCTGGAACAGGAGGCTTGCCTGGAACAGGCGATAACAATGAAACAAAGGAGTCGGCAGGCAGGATAATCGGGAGAGGAAACTGGTGAGACTGCAGAAGCATTTTAACCAAAAATAGGCAAATCCTTGTATGTGTGTGAATGGCTGGCGAGGAGCCTGTGACCTCTGGCAGGCTCTTAGTTACCTTTTGCTTCGATAATGCAGGTGATGACAATTGTCGTTACGGGCAGGGACACTGCAACACAAAAAGGTTTATAGAACCTTTAAGTATCTAAAAATATATAGCCTTGATTTAGAGGAATAAATTAAACAAACTAACTAAATTGGAAAGGCTTTTACAGCAGCTAAAGTTCTGTATTACATCCACGTTTATTTTCAAGGTTCCATTAGCAAAAAATTAATTAATTCAACATTACCTCGCTACATATATTCCATAAATCCATTAGCTAATTTCTGCGATAAAAACTGCAGCAGCACCTGTGCATGCAGATACACTGTAGCCCCAAAAACCCATCGAATGCGTGTCTGTCTCTAAACAGTTTAATTTGATTAACGCTGGCATCAATCAGTGATCCATCAGCGGGGCGGCGATCAATCTTTTAATTTAGGTGTGTCACTGCGGATCCACTTGAACCACCGGCCAACCACCACTATGGCGCATCCATGGCGACCAATGCAAAAAATAAATCATAAATCGAGCGACAATGGTCGGGTGACCAAACGCAACCAAACCAAGCCAAACAATACCAGCCATACGTCCTCGTGTCCTCGTCCTCCACCTCGCTGTCTCCCCCCAAATATGCATTGACAATTACATACCCGTGCCCCATTCCTATGATGCAACTACCCAACTTCCCTTTACCCCCTCCCCCCATTTCTCATGGAGAAATGTCGCCTGCGCCTATCATTATTTTCAGTTAGGAGCGGTCGGTCTACGATTTAGAAACCAGGGTCCTTTCGCAAAATGTGCACGGGAAAAAAAGGTAAATGGTTTCGGGTAATTTTAATATTTATTTAAATTCATTTATTTAATTATTTATTTATATATTAATGTATTTATCTATTTATCTATTTATTTATTTATTTATTTGAATTTATGAAATTTATCTAACTTATTTTTTAATTATATGAATTGACTTCTTGGAAATTGATAAATTGCACAACTTAATGACTCAGTTACAAGAACTGTCGGGGCTGATACTAGTAGACTTTTATGAGCTGAACACGAATCTGTGGTCCATCATGGTCCATCATGTCAGGTTTTTAAGTTATTTTAATATCAAAAGCGTGAAAAAATGATAGTTCTTATATAAGTATTATTATTTAGTTATTCATTTATTTGGTGGACCATTTAAAATTGCTGTAAGGTCCGCAATCCTAGCTTACTAACAAGTTCGTTAACGTAAATATTAATATTAATGCAATAATTATATTTATATTTAAAAATAGTTACTAAATAAACGCATCCTGTTTTTCAGTAACATTTTATGATATAAAGATGGTCTTTTGCCCATATTTTTCTTTTTTATATCACAATGACCTCGAGCCGGCAAAAAATCAACTATAAAAGATTTGAAAAGTCCCAAAATCACATATCCTTGTTTACTAACAAGTTCGTTAATATAATATTTGATTTTATGATATATTCAAAATGGTTTAAAGTATATATATAAGTAACTATTTAATTTTCTGTGTACGCAAATTACGCATATAGAGAATTGTGGTTGGAGGTATAGAAATCGAGGGCGGCGAATTGAACGGATGGGATGCGAGGTCAGTCCCTCAGTGATATATTTTAGTTTTGTAGAATTTCGCAAATGCCAACCGCCGTTCGACATTTGTTACTGTTGCTGGTGCCGCTGCAGCCTCTGCCTCTGCTGGTTGCAACGTCGTCGTCAGCGAAGCGAAGACAATATCTAGGCAGGGGCATCGGGGTGTTAAGCGGAGAAGGCGTACAGTATGGGTTAAGGGCTTTTTGGCCAGACCACAGTTGGCAATATCCGCGTTTCCAGTTTTCCTGCCCCAAAGATTTCGCCACACCCTTAATAACAAATGAACACCAGACACTCACTCACTCACTCACCTATTTCAGGAGTGGATTTGGAGTTCCTGGCATTAGGGATCCCCTGTCTATGCATACGGAATGCTGCAAGGATCTAAAACTAAACAAAAATATGAGTTACGCAGAATAAAGGAGCCGTGATGAGTGTGAGTGGCAGTGAAAGAAAATTGCATAAGAAATCAAAATCAAATCAAAATTGTCATAATAAAACTGCATATAGTCGCCAGTAGAGTCCATGCCTTATTCAGGTATTCCCCGGGAGAGTGAGTACTGAGGGTTTGTGGGGAGGGGGAATGCAATCAGGAGCCGAGAGCTTTATGTAGAACAAAACAAATTAATAGAATTGTTAAATGTGACAGGCAAATGTGGCGACTGGGGGGAGGGAAGTGGTCCTGGGTATGAGTAGTTGCTAGTATATATGGATTTTCGTTTCTGGCTGCGTGGTGCATACA
The DNA here is from genome assembly GCA_018874675.1 of Drosophila baimaii. Taxonomy (NCBI): domain Eukaryota; kingdom Metazoa; phylum Arthropoda; class Insecta; order Diptera; family Drosophilidae; genus Drosophila; species Drosophila baimaii. Next base: position 26,486 of record JAEIIU010015983.1, on the reverse strand, counting down.
AAAAGCGCAGACAATGCGATTAGTTGTCGTTGTCGTTGCTGCTGGAGCAAAAGAGCCAGTTGCAGATGTGTGCAGAGGAGGAAAAGCGGCCAGGAGGGGAGGTGGAGGAGGGTGCTGGTGCGGGTGCGGGTGGTGCTGGAAAACTGCATGGTGGAGGCTGGGAAAATTGGGAAGCTGGCAACGCACAACGCAAAAACCAAATGACGAATGACATTTTATTACGGCACCCAGAGGGGCACGCACATGTCGAACGAGGGGGCGTGGACGTGGGCCTAGGCTTATGTGTCGCCTCCTATGCCGCCCCGCCCCCTAAAATCCACGCCACACCACCACCACCACCACCCCTGCTGGCTCGGACAGAAACTCATCTTGTATGCAAACTCAAAACTCAAAAATTCCTAGACAAAAGAGTACACACAGGAGGACGACCGGCAGCAGAATCAGGATACTAGGCAGGATCCTGGAAGCACACGGGCAGAAAATAAGGTTTTCTTCTAAGAAAATAGTTACAAATGTGAAAACTATATTATATTTTATATTCTTCTAATTGTGATAATAAAAAATGCCTTGAATAAAAGATTACAAATGTAAGTAATAATTTTATAAAATTATTTATACGAAATATAGGAAAAAGGATATCAAAATGACTTCACAAAATATGTATTTTCTTTGTCAATCATTTAAGCAAATATTTGTTGAGTTTCAAATATAATTTAAGCCTTAAATAAAAAGAAGATCAAGTTATTTTAATATTGTAACATTTAGATAACCCATTTCCCTTAGTGCAGGATCCAGGACGCCAACTACTAGCCTGCTAGCTAGGACGTCTGTTGATGAATTGGACCTAGGACCCGAGTTTTTGGAGGTGGCAACCGGCGGCGGCGGATGATGCAGCAGCAGCAGCAGGATGCAGGAGAGCTGGAGCTAGAGCTGGAGCTGGAGCCAGGACCCGTTGCCATGCCGACTGCGAGTTGCAGGGCCCCAGTTAAATAAATATGAGTTCAATTTTCATTTCGGCAGAGGCAACGGCAACGGCAACGGATGACCAGGACACTGGACACTGGACATGGGCAACGGTTGTTTTTATTGGCGGTTTACTGACCTGCGCCACCGGCAACAGTAACGGCAAAGGAATATCCTCGGCCACATTGCGCATACGACACGTAGGCCTCGTTGTGCTGTCAAAATGCGTGAATTCATTTCGATTCGATGCGATTCAGTTCGATTGAAGGCGACTTGTGTGTGTGTGTGCGTAGCAGCCTACCTTTGCTGAAATTCCCTAACTCGGAGCCCCATTTACCTTTCCCCTCTCCCCTAGTTAATAACGAAGGAAACAGTCGTTGGAGCGAGTTATGCAAATGTTTACATAACTGGCAGAAAGAGTTTTTCGGCATATTAAAACACACTTACCGAACATGGACCCAAAAACCCGGCTCGGAGATCTCACGATTGATAGTAAGGGTCCAGTGCGGCGCTTCCTGTTTTGCCCAACTCTCTCGGCCCAAAAACGAAACGAAACGAACAATTACCAAACATCATTTCCTCGAACATATTTATTAAACCCCAACCGAGGCAATAGCTAGGAAAAAAAATGCGGGGAGGGGGGCCTCTAACAATTGCAAATGAAGTCAATTGCTACTGCAAAAATGCTCGGCAGCAGCAGCAGCAGCAGCGCCACGCCGAACATATGAAGTTTAAGTTTAGTTTCACTTCGCTTACTCCTCCTGAACCCGCCTCCTTAGCCACCCCCTTCCAAGCCCTTGGCCAAAGCGGTGAGCCTAAGCAAGACATTATGGGAGGGAAGGCAAAGTTGCAACAACATTTTAGTAATAAATTTGTACCGCAAAAAGGGGAAACGAAGTTGAAGTACCTTGTAGGTCATATGGCTAAGAAATGTATTACAAAAGGGGATCTAATTTTTAACAACAAGCTTGGTTAAATATTTATAAAAAATACTTGGTAAATAAATTAATTAAGTTCAGTAATTTAAGGTACTTAAGATTCAGAATCATATTTATAACCATGCTACTTGGCACTATTCTTTAACCTTAATCTAGAAATACCAGTTATATTTCGTAATTAATATCAGTGAACATTTTGACTTATTTTTCACATTAATAAATAAAACTGCAGTGTAAATTTAATTAAATAAATTAAATAATATTTAAATTATAATTATGGCTATTTATATAGTATATTTCGTATATTTCCATTCCATTTATAATTCAAAAGAGTATTATTATATTTCAAAAGATAAAAATCACTTCCATATTTGCTTTAAACACTCTTTTTTCTCATATTTAGTATACTATACTCCTGGTTTAAAATACATTGTATAAGTACTTTAAAACCCGCTCTAGCCCAATCCAATCCCCACTCTCTAGGCCACCTCCAGGGTATGATCAATTACATAGGGCAATCGAAAAGATTCCATGTAGCCGCTGGACTGCCGCAGTGGCCACCGTCCAAGATGCAGATATTAAGGGGGGGGAAGGCGGATTCTCCAGCCACCGGTGCTGTGGTTGCATGCGGTGCCTCCTCACGTTTTCTCATAGGAGCACCAGAGCACAAGGGGCACCTCTCATCCTAAGCCAAAGCCAAAGCCAAAAGCCGGCGATTCTGATTCCGACGCCACCGCAGACGCGTCGTGTTTCTTCGTGGGCGATGCAACTGAGAAGGCAGGTGGGGAGATGGCAGCGAAGACAACTATTTTGGCTGCTACTGTGCCAGCGTCTCACTTGCCAGGGAGCAACTGCATCAGCAGCAGCAGAAGTGGCAGCAGAAACTGCAGCAACACACAGAAGAAAAATGCAGATTGAATTTGAGATAAATAATTAGCTAAGAACTATATAAATTGGGGAAACGTCTTTTTAGGGATATTTCTCCAGCGAATTTGAACTATTTTATTAATAAATTATATAATTAAAATATATTTATTTTAAGAAAATATTTAAATATCATTTTTTATTCTCTCTGCGGCCACTGCTTTGCATGCACCGTTGGCCACGTTGTTGCTGCTGCTGCTGATGGCTACAACTTCTTCAGCATCCCAAGACGAGGATGCCGACTAAGCCAGGCCAAGACCAGCCAAGCCGCGCTGAGGCTGAGCTACTTGCATCTGGCATTGTGTGTGGCTAACCAGCTTTTATTGTTTCTGCTGCTGCTGCTGCTGTATGCAAAATCCACAGCAACTTGTTGCAGGGGGCACTCTCTCAGACTTTGACTTCGTCTTCGTCTACGGCAATTGTTCAAATTTCGAGCTGCTACCGCATGCAAAATATGTGTAATTGTTTGATATAAGTTGTTGCAGCAGCAGCAAAAAAGCAGCAGCAGCAGCAAACAACGACTAAAAATGTGGCCCATTGTTTTGGGCATGATTTGTTGTTGCCGCCGCCGCCCCCCTTCCCCCCCTTGCCACCCATTTCGCCCGCATTTATTGTTAATATTTCGCATATTATGGCAACGTGGCGTCGTCGTAGTCGTCGTCGTTTTTGTCGTCATATGTTGCAAGTCTCGATTTGGACATTTCTGCAGCCGTTCACTTAATCGCCAATGTTTATTATACTTTATTATTTGTTCAGCCCCGACATCTGCATGGCCTTTGTTCTGGTCGTGTCTGTCCCCGGATGGATATTCAATTATATGGTGGTACTATATCCAGGGGGTAGCATGATTTTCGAATTATTTTCGAGTGCCAGAGAGCTCGCCAAGTGATTGTGTTTTTGGTTGTTTTTTTTTTACAAATAAACTTGACCTCAAAATAATTATGAGGGCTTTACAAAAGGAGCTTGAAAATGCAGTTAAAGTTCAAAATAAAATTGAAAAAAAATATATATACTTTTAGCGCTAGGATATTAATAGAATGCAGATTACATTAAATTAAAATAATGTTTGCTTTAGGGATTTATAATATTTCTTATAATTTCTTTTTTAAATAAAACCCAAAACTTTTAAGAGTCTTTGTCCTGCTTTAATTTTAAATTTTAGATCCAAAGGAAGCTGTCAAAGTTATCATAGAAATATCATTAATTTCCTGACTGAACATTTCCTGAATTTCCATTAAATGCGACTTCTAAACTCCAGCTTCAGTTAAAATTTCCAACCCCTTCATTTCAGCCTCAAAATGAAAATCAAAAAAATAACTTGCCGTTAAATATTTCCATTTTATTTTTGTTGAAGGGAACAAATATTAATTTATGTGGCTCTCTCTCGCGTATGCGTGTCTAGTATATTTTGGAGGATGTTGTGTTAATTTTATTTGATTTATTTTTAATGTCGCTAGCAGTCTATGCTCGCTCCCCCCCTTTTGTCGGCGACTCAAGCACGGACGTGGACTCCCCCGCACGTTGTCCTTTTGCAAGGCGACAGAAAATCAAAACACAAAAACGCATCCACAACCCCCCTAAGCCAGATAACGGTGAGCATGTGCAGGCGCCGCCGCCCATGGAAGGGGGGCCAACATGTATAGAGAATCAACTAAAAATTCGCGAATTTCTCTGCTGGACAACTTTTGTGCCAATCTCCCTTCTAAACTCTCTGTGCCGCCGCCCCATACTCCTGGTTTAATTTTTTAACATTTTGCATATTATTTTGTTTGAAACGCAGGAAGGGGGAGGGGCGGTAGGGGGTGGCGGCTCAGGGTAGCCCCCTTGCATCACCCTTCCATGTGTCAAACATGCCATTTATATGCGAGGCTGCTGCAATGGCTTGTGTGTGTGCGAGTGTGTGTGAGTGTGTGTGTTTGAGAGGGAGTGAAGGATTTCAGAAAACATTTGCCAAAAAATTTTTTATCAAAGCCTTCAGCTTCAGCAGGAGCCACGACGCATTGTACGTCGGGAAATTTGAAACTCGATAGACAAAAAACAAGCCGGACAAGCAATAGAAAAAGAAAATCTACACACACACACACACAACACACTAACAGAGAGCCCTCCTCTTGATTTCCCACTCCTGGGGGGACTGTGTATTTTTTCTGGATAGATTTCCGCTTGATTTTTACTGCACTCAGGCTTCGAGCCGCCGCCTGCGACTCTGTTGCTGTCTGCATTTTCCGTTTGTCCTTTTTCCGGCAGGGGGAAAAGCAAAGAGGAGTGGAGCGGGAGCGGAGCGGTAGAGAAAACAGAGGAAAAGCCCCTGTCGATTTTCTATGCCGACGCATTGCGTTTGGCGGCAGGGGCGGCGGCGAGAGCAGCAGCAAAAAAGGTGGAAAGCGGCAATAAAACTAAGCAAAAAACGCATTTAGTATAAGGGCCTGACATGTGACAGAGTGGAAAGGACATCGCCAGCCAGTGTGGGTGTCTGTTTGTGTTTGTCTCCCTGCAGATACCGAGTATCTCCTCTTGCAGAGGCACTTGGGCCAGCGAGCAGCTCAAAAGGAACTAGGAACCAGGAGCAGGGCAGGAGACGATGCAGGGCGAATATATATTTCGGGAGGGCTGTGTCCACAAAGCCATTGGCAGCGCAGTATCGAAATTGGTCACATTTTTCGCAGAGAAACTACAAATTGTTACGGCAAATGCCGAGCATAGTAACTGGCTGCTTTGCTTTGCCTACTTTAAGGCGCCCCAAGGGCATCAATTCTAGTTAATCCGAGCAAGGATCCTAATGCGAAAAACTCTTTAGTGAAAGGAAGTGAATAGGATTTTGAAAACGAAGAACATTTTCAGTTATGAAAGTCTTTTTCTTCAGTAGAAACAGTACTTTAAGCTTTACTTTAAGCAGTCTTTTTTTTTCAACTAATGAATTGTTTCAAGTAATTATGCAGTCTTAGAGTTTTTAAATCTCTTCCTAAAACACCTAAAAGTAGGCTATGATGTTATTAGAAAATTATAAGGTACAAGATCTTATAAGCTTTTATGGGAGAAATCTTTAGAAAATGGTTAAGTACAAGAATCTATGTAGGTTTACCTTGTTTTAAACAAAAACCTTTGAAATTTGTAATCTGTTTTTAAAGCGCCTGAAAGTAGGCTGCGATTTCTTTTAGAGAAGTCTCTGAAGTACAAAATTTTATAAAGGATTACTCTGTACTTAAATAAATTGCTTATCTGGCAGCAGTTAAATAAGAAATCGTAGTAAATGAATAAGGAAATTGTAGTCTAAAATTATATTAAGATTGTTTTCCTTTAAAAAAAATTAATTAAACCTCAATTTCCGACACCCAACAGGCTTATATCTGTATATAGGTTTTATATATGTATTTTTTAATGATACATACATACCATTTATATTACTCTTGGCTGCAAATCCCCATAATCATCTGCCAATAATGCATGTCATCTCTAAGCACCCATTAATGAAGTGTGTTCCATGGATAGGCCCATTAAAGTATTATTTCCCCGTATTTATACGATTGCGAAATACACAAATCGAAGCCCGATCAATGTCGGTATATATGTACATAGTACACAGGCAGTAGGCAGTAGGCAGTTTGTCTGACTTAATCAACAACAGCGCACAGTTCGGCGGCGGCGGACTAATTAATGGTTAGCCCTTTATCCAACCTTCGCCCCTCCAATTTGCGGTTAAAAAACGAAGCGAAAAAAAAAACACACAAATACAAATGCCAACTGACTAACTGCAATGCAAATAAAATGTGCAACAAACACGTTGCAGGCAGTGAGTGATAAACTTGGCCAAAATGCGCTATCAATTACACGCGGATTTTTGCCCATTGATGGGTGGCAACGGGAGGCAGGGCGGAGGATGTGTGTATGCAACCTGCAACGGCTTTATGTTGACACGTGCAACATGCTGTTAACACCAGTCGCCGTGTGTGTGTGTGGGTGCCAGCAACACTTTCGCTTTCAAACGCATTCCGCGTGAATTGCAAAAAAATAAAAATAAAGAGCTGCATTTGTGGGTGAATTGCATGTGCAATGTGTGTGTGAGTGTGTGTGTTGTATGTTCGGATGTTCGGGTGTGTGTAGCTGCTGCAGTCAAACGCACTGTTGCATGCAACAGCAGCAGCAGCAGCGGCAGCAGCAACCGCATGACAGCAGCACTTTTTACGCGTGTTTTTTGCTCTCGTATTCGTGTCGATGGCAATGTGTGTGCTCTTTTTCACACACAATTTGTGCTACTGCAGCAGCAAGCGACTGTGTGTGTGTGTGTGTGTGTGTTGCTGCTGCGGCTTTTGTTGTGACATTTAATAGCCTACACACTGGCTAATAGTTTCCACGTGCCACCGATTTTCATTCATAAAACCGAGCACTTAAAACGCCTGAAATACACAACATGTTGCTGATCGTCCTTTTTGATATGGAGTGGGGTTTTAGAGAGTCCCTTTAGAGGATACTATAGCACCTATATAGGTATTACCTTTTATTGCCTTTTGGTTTGTTATTAATATTAGTTTTTTTTGGGAGTTTTTTTTTGCATTTATTTATAGATTTCTATAGAAATATGATTGTGTTAATAGGAAGAAGCATTTTTGTTTTTGCTTATTTGAAAAACATTAATAATACTTGAAGTGCAGTATTAGTTGTACAAAAAATCCATTTTTTCGGCAAATTAAATTATAATTAAAATATTAAATATTAAAAGCTTAAATAAATAGAAAATAAGGGGCATATTAGTTTTTAAGTTGAAAATATAAACATAAGGGGCACATTTTTATAGAAATAGTTATCCTGAAACCTGTAAAAGGCTTCCGACAATCTTTTTTTAGTTTCAAAATATATCAAATAACCTTTTGTTAATGTGTAATAATTTTATATTGATTAAATGTTAGTATTCTTACCTAAATATAGCCGTTTTTAAAGTTTCTAAGCTGCAGAAAATATCCAGATTATTTTTCCTTAAGCCCCAAAGATGATCTCAAATTTATCCCCGCCCTTATTCCCCTTTTCAATTTCTCAGACTGCAATCTAGAAGGCTTAAATATGTGTGTATTAACAATCGGTTAGAGATTAGAGTCCCTGAAAGCCGTGTCGACATCGGCCATCACAAGTCCCAGTATCCACTTGCATCCAACCCAACTCCCAACTCCCAACTCCCGCTCGTGCACCATTTCCCCCCCTGGCCGTGACACATTGCGATAAAAATCAGTTGAAAAAGCCATGAGGTAAGCCACAAATTTGCGGTCAATTGGGTTTCGGCCTGTTGCCGCAACAATGAACAGATATACACACAGGCAAACATACAGGCAGACCCACGTTGCATGTGCAACAAAAATGCATCGACGCATTGGCCAAAAAGGCAAGCGCGCGAGTGGAGCCTCCCAATAAACACGTTCCCGCTGCTGACCGTGCTCCAATTTATTTCTATTTTTTCCCCCCGCTGCATTTTCACACTTCAACAGAACGGGGCTCCCAAAAAAAAAACATCCACAAAAAAGAGAGTAAAAAAAACGACGACTACAACGGGCCGCTGCATAAAAAGTGCAACAATTCAAATGGCCAAAAATCGGTGGGGGGGGGGCAGAGATGAGAAGCCTACTGCAAAAATTCATGCAAAAATCGGCGCGTGCGAAAGTCGCAATGCAAAAAACAAAAAAATATATGCAACAGCCACCGCAAACAAGCGGCCAAACGGTGGAGGGGGGGAGGGGTCAGTTAAGGGCGGGAGGGGTGTGGCAGGGCCTGAAAAACCCGCGAGTGCAGCGTCGATTGAAATCCCTAATAATCGCGTTGAATGCACTTCTCCCGACCAAAAAAATAAAAAGCGTAAAAAAGGGGAAACAAAATCGTTTGGAAAAAATGCAAAAATTCGAACGGGGGTCGGTATCAACCGGGGCCTTTGGGTTGAGGGGCCAGAGTGCCCCCCTTATGTGCAGTCAGCAGGCCTGAATGGAAATGACCTTCACTGATTTTTACCCTCTTTTTTTTGCAGCCACCATTGGCCAGGACATTGATATGCAGTGCAGGATAATCGCGGGCAGTGCAATCAAAGTGCAATGCAGCAGCAAAAGCAGAGAGTTATGGGGGAAAATGGTGGCAAAAAGGGGGGTTTCAAGTACACAGAAACAAAATTCGGAACGATATTGACTCAAATACTTGATATATTTTGATGATATGATAAATGATCATATGATCATATGATTGATATTATTTTGACTTTTAATTGAATTATTAACCCCTCTTTGGTCATAAAGATATGATGCTCTAAAGGAGTCCTCAAACCTAAAAGATATAGGGTATATATTGGATCATTTTTCATCACTATATCTCTTTAACTATCAGACCAAACTCTGCATGCAAGAAACCCTGTAATGGATCTTGATATAATACTTATTTTTTGGCTATACTGCCGCCTCCGATATCCTCGACACGGGTGCATCCTTTTTTTGTCCATCTTTTTTTGCAACCATTTCGCGATGGGCTGTGTTGCCCAACTGTTGAGCCCAAACATACATTGCAACCGTGCAGCAATTTGTGGAAAAATGAGGGTGGGAGGGGCGTGTGAGTGCGATAGGTGGGCGTGGCATGGCGCGACCTTGACGCGTGTGCCGCATGCTGAACAATCGAATGGACAGCCAAATTGGCGGCGTCATCATCATCCAACCCCCTCCACCATCCTGGGGCTCGAACTCGGGGCTCCCGCTCCATTTTTTTCTGGCTGCACTTTCTGGTGGCGATGCATCGCCTTTTTTCGCTGTCATTGGCAACCTGCAACACACACACACACGCACACATTGTACATGGCATATCGCATAGCGGCACAGCACGGCGGCAACATTTTTGGGGGCACGGCCCCGTTTCGGGTCGCGTTTTCGTGCGTGGCCCATTGAACAGCAGCAGCAGCAGCAGCGGCAGCAGGCGCTGCATGTGGCACATAGAGAGTGACCCCCTTTGTGCCACCGCCCTTGCTTCATTTTTCTGTTTTTTTTTTTTGTATTGCCACGCTCACTGCAGCGCTGTCAGCGTCGCTGCCGGCGTCGCCTCTGTTGCAGCAGCCGTGCAAATTTTCATTCATGCATTTTGTGTGTGCGTCGCGAGCAAATTCATTCAGTTTCAATGCCTCATTCATTGGAATGCAAAAGAGCAACTCGTTTTTTTTCTATTTTTTCCGTATTGCGGCTTTGACTTTGGCCCAGGTGTTGATGGCCCAAAAGCAGGTGGGAACTTAGCAGGAAAGGGAGAAGGTCATTTGGCATAAGCAGGACTTAGGGAACGTTGGGGAGATTCAATTAATTTAAGCATAAAAAAAGATACAGGAACACCTCGTTTATTGCAGGAGATTAAGAAAAGGGGTATTTTTTAAATCTTAAAACAATTTACATAAGAAAATAAATAGCTTTAAATCGCAATATCTTTAAATCCAAACTCAGACTTAAGCTTAGCAAAACCAATAAAAATCGAATTTCCAGCAGTTGAAGCATACAAAAGTCAGGATTTCATAGCATTTTCCATCTTTTCCAGCCACTGCAACAAGGCAAAACCCCAAAGAAATCATTAAGTTGTTCTACCAACACTCACAACACCACCTTAAAAGCCACACAGGAGTCACTCAGTTCGCAATCATTCCCTGCCAACCGCGACTTCAAACAAATCCCCTGACAATTACCTCGACTTTGCCTTTTCCCCCGTGGTTTTCTGCAATGCCTTTTCTTGATTTCTGCTGCTTATAATAATCGTACATTGTCAAACACCGCTGGTAATTATAAGAAGAAATCCCCCCCTCACCTGTGGTAAGAAGGATGCACACAGCCTCAAAGATTTCTGCCTGGAATATTTCCCTTTTTCTCGCTCTGATTTTGGCTTTGTTTTTTTTTTTTAATATTTGAGCTGTGCAGTGTCCTCATTGTGAATGTTTTTAATTAGTCTGGCAATCTTTTTCTAGCGCTTTTGTCACAGCAAACTTCAATCAGTCTTTCGGGTTTTGTAATTATTCCGCGGAAATTATGTCAGTGTTTGGTTTAGGAGAGCTTGAAGGGGGAAAAAACACTACTATTTAAGCAAAACAGACGTTCTCTTTTGGATCTAAACCTATTTATAAAATAATCTTAAAGAATGTCATATATTAATTGTTTAAAAATGTAAAAATCTATAATAAATAACCCCTTAAAGCCCAGCAGGCGCCTTTAAGGTTGACACCGCCGCCGCGCTCCCAAGTGGCTGCTGATGGTCGCATATGGGCCTGCCGACAACTAATCCTTTGTCGAAGGATGCAGCTACCCCTCGACCACATGGCCTAACAACTTGCAACAACAGACGTCGTCGTCGTTGCCGTCGTCTGTCGATGCCGCTCGACAAATACAATAAAAAAAAAAGAAATTATTTGCCTGCGTCTGCACTTGATTCCACGGGTAGGGGCGTGGCAGCGGAGGCGTTCATTTGTATATAAATGCGATAGGGGGACATGGGGTGTGCTCGGCTCTCCAAGGGCTCCAAAGGAGCGACAATGGCCAAGTGGAAGCGGAAGCGACGCAATGCAATCAAATGGCGCAGCGCGCAAAATCTACAAAAACACACAGGCCCAGGCACACACAGAGAAGCGGCACAGATGGACACACATGCAGCAGCAGCAGCAGCACCAGCAGCAGCAGGGGCGTTGGCTGCGAGGGGGTAGGGTTGCAGGGCAGGGTTAGGGGGACACTGGACAGTGGCAACTTGCAACGCACGCGAAAATCTTGCCAGTGGGGCGCCCCGGCCGGGAAACTGGAAAAAGCCCAGGAACAGAGAGCCGAGCCCAGGACCTCTTCCTAGCTCGGTACAGTTGCGCCGTCTAAGCCTGCTGGCTTCAGCAACAACAGCATCCAGCAGCCGGAGGAACACTTCCCACTCATCATAGCCCGCTCGTGAAATCCACCCACTCCTGACCCCCTTTCTGGGCCCCTTTTCTGAGCCCCCTTGCTGACCATGTTTTCGCGTTCGTTTTGCCGCGTTAACTGTCCATCAATGCGGGCCCAATGGTGGAGTGCACTGAGGGAAATGATGACACCTTAATTTGGAATAATCTAAACCAAATAAATCATAAAACAAGAGTCCTTAAATAAAGCAATCCTAAAAAGGTAACAACTTCTTAGTTAAATCAATTTAATAATATTTTACAGACTTCTTTATAAGTTAACCCTGCACTTTTCCTAGTGCATCTGCTTCTAACTCTAGCCTAGGTCTCGTCCTCGTCCTCGTGCTCGTCCTGGTCATCGTGGTCATCCTCCTCCATCTCGTTCTCATTCTCGGCCGCCTGTCTATCTGTTTGTGTCTGTGGCATGCACCCCTCTACCTGATCCCCAACTGCTCAATCTGCAGAGCAGAGCAGAGCACACCCCCGCCCAGATGGCCAAACCCCATCCCACATCCCCATCCCCAATCCCATACCATATCCTATATCCTATCCTACACATCGCATATCCCACTCCCCCCCAGCCACGATTCGTTTCCCAATCAGACAGCCAGCGGCGTCGTTAGCAACGCAACGCAACGAAACGCGACTCGGAGAGTTTCGCCTGCATTTCCAAGTTCGGTGTGTGTGGATTTGAACCGACTGCAACCCCGATGGTCAGCTCGGACTTCCACTGTCCACTGTCCACCGTCGTCCACCGTCGTCCATCGTCCACCACGCGTCCACTCCCGCTTTTAAGCCCTTTTTCATTGCCTTTTGCACCGAGCCCTCGGGGGGGTTTTATTGCGCTAGGCATTTTTGCATATTTGAGGCATCATCGCTCATCGCTTTTGTGTGTAAGCCAACTTTTAGACATGGTCGAAGGTAGGAACAACAACTGCCGCAGCAGCAGGAGCAGCAGGAGCTGGAGCCGGAGCTGGAGCTGGAGCTGGAGCTGGAGCCGGAGTAGCCGCAGCTGAGGAAAAAGAATCCAGCAAAGGCCTAACCCTTGTGCCATCACCTCCCACGTCCTTTGGCTCGCCCATTTTCTGCATTCTCTAAGCTGCAACGTCGCCGTTGTCGCCGTTGCACTCTTCTATTTGGCGTTTTAATATGTTACATTTTTTCCCGCTGATCTCCCCGCTGGCTGTACGACCAAGCCTCCCCCCTTGTTTTCGTTTGGTCACCTCCATTGGTGGCACACACGGGCACTGAGAAAAGGGATTTTTAGTTATTTATTTGGGAAATACTTTATGAAGTTACGAAGTTTATGAACCTGAGAGTGCATTTTTAAGGGAGCCAGGAAAACCCTAGTCAAAGGATCTTAAAGAGTTCTAGTTTTGTGGATTTCGAGTATCTTTTCTTTGTTGAATAAACAACAAATCCAAAGTCTAATATTATAACATAAGATGAAGCTGAATTTCCATCTAAATTATTGTTCAAAAAATAAGACTGCTCATTACAAAGCGCCAAAGGGTATGCTATAATTTTTGTAAGCTAATCATTGCATACTTTCAGCGGTTGCGTGCAGGATATAATTTAGAGAGAAACATAAATCGCTCTGGAGCCCACAATATTTCTTCGATCGTTTTGTGATTTAAAACTTAGATAGAAAAGACTTTAACACATAATATTCTTAATAAAAACCATAACTAAAAATTAAATAAATTATACTAGGTCTTTCCCTAAGTACGATTCCATTTTGAGACGATAGGAAGAAAGACCTCATGATTCTTTATCCCAAGACGTACTCTAGAGAAGGAATACAACCAAAGTAAAATGATTTTATTTGTTAACTTGTTAGTTATGAATCAGTTTTTTCGCTCAGTGCCCTCACACTCACGGCCACCGTTTTATTTGTTTGTTTGCCTGTTCGTTCACTCATGTGTGTGGGTCAGACGGCGACCTCTCACCCCGTGCCGCAACTTTGTCTGTTTGGCTCAAATGTTGTCATCTTTCCCCGCACACTCACACACACACACTCGCACACACACTCCGGTACACCCACGGTCACCATCTCCCTTTGCTTTTCGCAGAGCCTTTCGTCGCTTTTTTGGACATCGTGCGTTCGCTTCCACATCCCCGTTCCCATACCCCACCACGAGCTCCTCTGCGTCCTGCGTCCATCTCCGATGTCCTTTCACGTCCGCGTCATCGTTTTGCTCGTCAGCGTCGTCGTCACCAGTTAAATACATAAATTTTCGTATAAACGCGTTCCGCAGTCGCGAGCCTAGCGCAGCCATTGCCCATTTTCCCATTTTCCCAGCAAGCGACCTACCAACAAACAACTTAGAGAATGCGTGATGCATTTCCATGTTTCCGCGCTGGATTCAAAATTTTGTTTGCTGCCATTGAGTTGTGGCAATTCCTTCGAAAACTGTGAAACTGAATGATATTGGGGAAAGCAGATTGAACTGTTTTTATAGACAATATTATTTATTATTCCGTCAAGCAAAAATTATAATCTATAACTATTAAAATACAGTTCTGGGTAAGCTGCTCATTGTCTTTATGATATGTAGCTTTCTTTTCCGTTTTAAAAAGAAATAAAAATTGATAAGGAATATATGGAAGCATATATTCTGGAGTCTCTCTATTGTCTCTAGAGATTCTTATCGAACGGCAGATCTTTAGGAACACATAAAACCATGAGATCATGGAACAACTTCAAGAACTGAGATACAAATGAATATGACGACTTATATTCAAGCATATTTAAGGGCAGACCTCATGGGAACTTATTAAAATAATGTAGATTGTGTATGAAGATCAATACTATTAAGGAGGTTCATCAGATCATTAAATTACCCTAATTTTTCATAAGAATACTATATAATCTAGGGAAATATTTAGTGACTTGTATTTTAATTATTTCACTTACTAAGATACAAACTACCTTTAGCCAAAACAGCATCGAAAAATAATACTATTCTCCATCTGATATTTAAAATAACTAGAATTAGCAAAATGGTTATGTTTTTAGTATATAAACTATGTATTTCTAAATATTAAACGAACAAAAAGCTAATTAAATCTCTAAAATTCTGATCCATGCATTGAAAAAAATATATTGCAAGGGCTGCTTATATTTTTACTTCTTCAACGATTTTTATATAATTATAAGAAAGCGCCTTAAAGTGTGAAATATAAATATATAATAATATATGATAATATTATAAGTATCTGTGGCCATAAACTCACCCCAAATTATAGGCGCTGAAATAAAAATAAAAAAAATATATATTTAACAAATTTTTGGTTTAATAACGTTTTGTTTCTGAAACAGAAATAGCAAATAATATAAGAAAAATAAATAAAAAACCCCCGACGCCATATATGTGCATGTAAATTAAAGGCAAATCATTAAGGTAACTCTGGGGGTTAAGTATCTAGTCAGACACAACTATTTCGAGGGCTATTAATAAACGAAAGTATCACTTAGCCGCCGTCAAATACCGGAAATGGGCGAATAAGACCCATTAAAATTCACATTCGCGGATCGCCAGGTGAATATTGAATGCTGAATGCTGAATTTCTGAATTACTGAATTACTGCATTGATCAGTGCTGCCCCTCGCGATCGCCTGTAGCCCCTTCTTCCCCCTTTTTTTCTTTTTTTTTCTTTTTTGCAGTGCCAATATTCATGGCCGATGTTTATTGTGCGGTAATTATTTTTGTAACCAACTGCAAACTGCGAAGGGGGAACAGCCGCCATTTGCCAGTCACGAAAAAAATTATGCATAATTTATGACTGGCTTGCGAAGCGGCCTGGCCCTCTCTCGCTCGCACGCTCACCTTGGCGCTCTAGCTTTGTCTCGCTTTCGCACACGCTCGCTCATTCTGCCCGTGCGAATTTTATTTTTCGCTAGATTTGTATTACTTTATTTTATGCATATTATAAATGCGCAAGGCAACAACAACAATAACAACAATAATAACAACAACAACAATAGCAAATAATCAACCACACACACATTTACACTCTCGCACACACACACATGCAAAACCGAGGCTGACCAGTCTCAGGCGATAGTTGCCATCGCCGCCTCCGCCCCGTGCACCACATCACCCATCCGCCCCGTTGACGAGAGCGAGAAAAAAGAAGAAAAAAAGTAGTTGTTGCTGGCCCCCAAAAGTGCAGGTGCAGTGCCTGCCGTGGCAGGCCAAAAGAAAGAGAAACATCTCTTAAGCCCCAAAGAGACGCGAAGCGAGAGTGCGAGATTGAGAGAGAGAGAGCGTAGTGTAGACTCAATTCGCCGCACATCTTGTTTTTCGCCTAAGCATTTGTTTACAATGCACAGAGCGGCAGCGACGTTGACTGCGCTGTTGCCGACAACGCGCTGTTGCCGAGAGCGCCGCACGAAGAGAGCTGACTTCGTGGTGGGGTGTGTGAGTGAGTGTGTGTTTTGGTTGTTGGGAGGGGGAGGGGTTGTGAGGTGGATGGCTTAGGTACCCCTAACGGAACTAATTAATGAAGCATCTTTCAGCCGAGTTTTATTCCTCACAAGTGTGCGTGAGAGAAGCGAAAGAAGGTGAGAGGGGGCAGAGAGAGAGAGAGGGGGGGCGGGGGAGAGTGATAGTTTAGGAGAGCTGAAAGAGAGAGGTGAATTTTGGATCAAGTGGAGAAGATCACAGCCTTAAATATTCATAATTAAAAGGAGAAATAAACCTTTAAAATGTCTTAAAAACTAAAAAAAAATAATAAAAACAATTTCATACGTTTTTTGGAATTTTAAAAATATTTTAAAGTTTGTAGAAAGATTTCTTTTAAATAATTTAAACTTGTTAAGATTTTTAAGTTCGTAAAAATATTTCCTTTAAGAGTTTTCAGTCCTTAAAAATTAAAGCAGTTAAAAATTTCTTATATAATATGTATTTAAAAAATCTTATTGAGAAATAACCATCATTAGAAAATATATTTATATATTATATTATATTATCTTATTATATAAAATTATATTATAGTCTTGATATTTCTGCTATGATCCTACAGCTTCTTAAAAATGATTTTATATTAAAATACACTTCATATTTCTCCTAAGATCCTACAGGAATTAATATATAATAATATTCTTTACCAAGAAACAAAGAATCGCAAGAAATCTTCCAAAGATTTCTTAGTTTTTCCTTGATTTCCCCTGCATCTCCCCTTCCAAAAAAAAAAACGTCACCTCTTGCCATAGATAAGCCTCTCGAAAATCGTGACCGAAGCCACTTGCCAATATCGGCCGTATTTTCGCTGCCTCTTTGATGCGAAAGGCCTCCCCCCCCAAATTTTTGGTTCGAGGAGTACTGGTCGGTGGTTCGTGGCCTCCTACCACCCACTCTCCTGCCTGCCTGCCACCCAGCGGCGCCTCCTCAGAGTACGAAAAACACTAGGCCTAAACACTAAGCTCGCTCGCTCTTTGCCTGAAACGCAGTCGGCGGCGCCTCTGCATTTTCGGGCCAACTTCCGTTTCCTCGCACGCACACACACTCACAGACACACACACGTGTGGGTGCCTCTTGCAACTTGCAGCGACGCATCGCATCCTGTTCGGTGTTGCGCCAAAAATGCCCATTTTGGGGGTTGCAACGAGAGGCCGAGAACGAGAACGAGGACGAGGACGAGGACGAGGACGAGGACGAGGACGAGTGCGAGTAAAAGCCGAAGAGCGCAACGCAACGCAACGGAATGCGGCCGTAACGTTTACCGTTAGCCGGCGTTTTTTGGCGCCCAACGCTGCCTCTCAGTCGCCTCTGTCTCTGCTGTGTGCGTGTGTGTGTGTGTGTGTGTGTGGTGCCTCTGCCTCGGTTGTTGCCTCGCTTGTCTCTGTCTCTTGCCTCTATCTCTTTCTCTGTCGCTTTTCCTTTTGCGACGCCGGCAGCGGCGGAGAAGCTCGCAATTCGCGAACTATTCGCAACTTCGTCGCGAACTCAGTCGCAGTCGCCTGAGAGCAACAACTACAACAACTACACTACTGCAACAGCAGCAGCAGCAGCAGCAGCAGGCAGCAGCAGGCAGGCAGCAGGCAGCAGTAGCAGTGGCAACATCCACATCCACAGCGCCGACCCCTTCAGTTTTCCCACACAGCGCACCATCGTCGTGGCCATCGCCATCGCCGCCGCCGCCGCCGTCGTCGTCGTCGTCGTGTGTTAAGTTTGTTTTGAGTTTTTCCGTATCAAAATGTGCAAAACGATTTCAGTCTAATTCAGACGCTCGTGCTGAGAAGACTTTTGGCCCTGTTTGTTGGCCAATAATAACCATATATACTCTCACACAGAACACAGAACACGACGACGAGGCGACCGAAGCGAAGCGAGGCGAACGAGACGACGAACTACTGCAGTTGCAACTGCTGAAAACTAAAAGAACGTAACGCAACGTAACGGAGGCGGGCTAATTGGCCAAATGGCCACGTAGTGCGCGTAACGTAACGTAAACGTAACACACACACACACACACACACACTACACTTACACACATGTACATGCCCACTCTCAGTTGAGCGTCGTAATTGTCGCGATTTCTCGTTTATCTCGCTAGTTGTTGTTGTTTTTTTTCTGTATCGCTATGTAAAAGCGAGTCGCGCCTAACGTTTGACGATCAACGATCAACGATCAACGAGTAACGAGTAACGATCAGCGAGTAGCGAGCAACGATCAGCGATCCGCGCACAAAATGGCGTCGGCGCAGGCGGAAACGGATGTGGTAGTGGCGCCCGAGCAGGCACAAGTGACGCAAAGACAGCGCAGCGGTGGCACAGGCAAGGGAGCAAGTTCTGGGACAGGATCGCCGAAGAGTAATCGCAGTTCGCCGAGTCAGGAGGAGAGAGGAAACATCAAGACGGAGGATCGCACTTCACCCGGAGCGGGAGGTGGAACCACCTCCAAGGAGGAGGAAAAGGATTCCGCGGGCGGCGGCCTGGGCGGCTCTTCGCCCGTGAGCTCGCCCCAGGGTAGGAGCTCCTCGGTGGCCTCGCCCAGCTCCAGTTCGCAGCAGTTCTGCCTGCGCTGGAACAACTATCAGTCCAACCTGACCACCATCTTCGATCAGCTGCTGCAGAACGAGTGCTTCGTCGACGTGACCCTGGCCTGCGATGGTCGCTCCATGAAGGCCCACAAAATGGTGCTCTCCGCCTGCTCGCCGTACTTCCAAACCCTTCTCGCGGAGACGCCCTGCCAGCACCCCATCGTGATCATGCGCGACGTCAACTGGTCGGACCTCAAGGCCATTGTGGAGTTCATGTATCGCGGCGAGATCAATGTGAGCCAGGATCAGATAGGACCGCTGCTCCGGATTGCCGAGATGCTGAAGGTACGCGGCCTGGCGGATGTCACCCACATGGAGGCGGCCACGGCAGCGGCGGCGGCCGCGTCGGAACGGATTTCCTCGCCCAAGGAAAGTGCTGCCTCCACCGGAGGAGGCGGCCAGTCCCGAACCGAAACCGAGCGGGATGCCGAGGAGCTGCTGGCCTTTATGCAGCCGGAGAAGAAGTCGCGCACCGACTGGGATCCCGCCGAGCTGCGGCTCTCGCCCTTAGAAAGGCAGCAGGGCCGGAATGTGCGGAAGCGACGTTGGCCCTCGGCGGACACGATCTTCAATGCCCCCGCTCCGCCGAGTCCGCTGAGCAGCCTGATAGCCGCCGAGCGGATGGAGCTGGAGCAGAAGGAGCGGGAGAGGCAACGAGACTGCTCGCTGATGACGCCGCCCCCCAAGCCGCCGCCCATGAGCAGCAGCAGCGGTGGATCGAGCTCCCGCCGCCTGGAATCGGCCATTCATGCCCTGGACATGCCCTCGCCGGCCGCCACGCCGGGACCGCTTTCACGATCCTCGCGTCCCCACTCGCAGAGTCCACAGCAGCAGCAGCAGCAGCAGCCGGGTCAGCACTCCCTGCCACTGCCGCTGCTCCCACATCATCATGCGCCGCCACCTGCTCCACATCCCGCCCAGAGTTCGGCCAGTGGCCACCATCCGCCCTCGCCTGTGGGCGACGCCCGCTTTCCCTTGGGTCCCTCCGCAGCCGCCATGGCCGCTGCCATGGAGTTGAGTGGCCTTGGAGGCGGTCCACCCGCCGAGCCACGTCTTCCGCCTCCACCGCCGCATCATCATGGCGGCGGGGGAGTGGGTATTGGAGTGGGAGGAGCCGGGGTAGCGGGCTCCAGCGGAGGATCGTCGCTCACCGATGATATGGAGATCAAGCCCGGCATTGCCGAAATGATCCGAGAGGAAGAAAGGGTGAGTGGAGATTTACTTTTATTTATGGGAAATTGTTTATTTCGCCTTAAGGGATATAAGGAGAGGTTTGAGGGTGATATATGATTAAATAATATTATTTAACTTCACCTTTATCATTGTGAAAATATTTAGGAAAAGCCAAAGATTCAGTTAGTTTACTTCACTTATTTTTAATCGAAAAAAGTGTGCTAAAATTTATATTTTGAACATTGGATGTAATATATAAAATGGTAACTTAAAAAACTTAACTTCTTATAGAAGTTGTACTACCTTTAATAAGCCTATAACATTCACTTTCTAGAAATTATATTTGTAGGGTGATTTTTAATGAATTCTCTCATATACAAAATATTATATTTAATGTTTCAAGTGATATTACCATCATTTTAGAATATATCACATACAAAAAAGGCTACTTTTCATACTTCACATCTATATATCTATATATTTCAATATGAAGATAGATTTTTCCACTTAGTTATAATATTCAAAATATTATTTAGCGTTTATTTAATATATTTTTCACATGATAAATGCCTGAGGCAACCAAATAGCAAAGTGTCAAAAATTCATTAGCTAAATATATGGCCTTATGAGATTAGCAAAGTCAATTTATAGAAAAAGATTTATCAAATCTTTCTTTTTTTTCTTATTCTCCCGAAGAATTCCATTTAAGAGCTAAAAGTTCCACGATCAGCTCTCTTAGAATGAAAATGGAGCTCCTCTAAGAGAGTGGTGGATCATGGGGGCTGCATGCTCTTTCGCTGCTGCTGCGCTGTTGCAGCGCTGCTTACACTACTCTCCCACACTCACTCACTCTCTCTCTCTCTGCCTATCGCTCTCTCCCTGGTTCGGCGATCTTTTTCCACGGTTTGTTTTGATTCACGATTCGCGCGCCTTTCGGCGATCTGCCAGTTCGTTTCGCCTCGTGTCGTGACGTCACAGACAGCTCGCGGAACGCGGAGCTGTGACTTCCACACCTCGCTCCACTCTTGTTGGCGTCCACACACACCCAAAGGAATGATTGACAGCTCTCACGTGCTCCACGTCGCCGCACATTGTTCCGCGCTTCCCTTTTCTGCTTTTTTTTTTTCTTTCTTTCTTTCACTCAGCCAAGAGATCTCTGGAATGGTCAGAGATTTCCCCTTCCACATTCCCTGATGTACGGATTCTTGAATCCCGATCCCCCCCGCTTCCCGTGGGGCAGTCACTGGAACGGAACCCATTGGCTTGGTGACCGAAAGGTGATTGAAATTCCAGAATTCTTGTGGCCTGCCGCTGATTTCGATCTATGGAACATTTTGCATCCGACTGCGGTGGTTCCCTAAGTGTGCTTCAATTAGGCCAAATGCGAATGAGATCGGCACGGGGAAAAATGTGAGGATATATTGGAGGGTTTTGGGCTAAAATATATAATGGGGTTTCTTGAAAAATAAGACTTTCCTTTGTTAACTATTCTTTTTTACGATTACTTAGAGTATTACCAATATTTGTATATATTCAACATTTTTCTTAGGTTTTCTGATATTTCCAATTTTATGTAGTTTTTGACATTCATTAAATCATTTTAAAAATATTTAAAAATAGTGTTGAAGCGTTTAGCGAACTTGAGGCCATAAGATCGGCCAAATTATTTAAAGAAACCACTATATGTTATTGTTTGATCGAGCACACAGATTGTTTGTAGGCGAGGCATCTTCGTACAGCTGTTTCAACCATAACCAATGGTCTCATCAGCGAAGTTCCGCTTACGGACAAAATATTGTGAATATCGTGGATACATATAAATATATTTGAATATATACAAATATAAACTAAGCATTAATTTAATTTAATTAATATTTGTTTTGATATCTCTCTTATTACAATAAATTGTAGTATTGTTATTATTTGTTTTAGACTTGCAGCTCTTTGGTTTTATATCTTTTCATCATTTTCATTCAAAAATGAAAGGGTTTTTCTCTCTTTCCTTTCTTTTAATTTAACAATTTTCATAAACAGACATTTCCAGCATTTTCTTAATTAAAACTATCTATCTAAAATATTTTACAACCTCAAAAATCCCTAAGACAGATCTTACGTATTTTATTTTTTCAATGAAAATGTTTTATAATGCAGTTCCAAGTATTTTTATTCTTAAAATCCATAAAATTATAAATAAAATCCTAAGCCATCTTCCCCAAGATTTTCTTAGAGTGCATTTACTCCTTTGTGAGGAGTAAAATTAGCGACCGGTTCGCGAGAGTTGCATTAGCACCGCAGAACTCACCGCAGAATTCGCACTTTAATAAAAAATGTGTATTTATTTATCCAATAGACGTCGTCAACGACGACGTTCACTGGAGAACCCAGATCTCTGCACCATTCAGAGGTTCCATATCCCGATCCCGAACCCGATCCCGAACCCCCTGTCCGACATCAATCGGAATGCCATATTTGTTTGTCTGGACGCAGCGACTCCGACTCCAACTCCGACTCCGACTCCTTCTCCCAAGTTCAAGTCTTCGCTGCTTCGTTCTTCTGGCCGATGATTCTCCGCCCAGATTCTTCTCTCCGCTTCTTCGGCATATGTATGTCCCGTGTTTATTGTCGCTTTCGAGTGCATTAATCAAATAGCCCGGGGAGGCGTGGAGATGAGGTGCTACGTGTCTGCATTAGCCATATGCTCATATGCTCACATGCTCAATTTTCCCGAAGCCGCTTGTTTTCCCCACTTTTCCGAGCGTTTGCTCGTTAGCGTCTCTTTTCAATAAATATTTTGTTTTTATGCTTTTTTAAATATTTCCCCAACTGACCGTTTGCCTTGCTTTTTATGTGCTTAGAAATTCTTTGGAAAAAAGCATCTGCTGCTGCTGCTGCTGCTGCATCTGCATCTGCATTTGAATCCGCCGCTGTATCTGCTGTATCTTTGTTTGTTTGCCTTGGTGTTAGTGTTTATGCTTTCCTGCTGTTTGCCTTTCCGATTGTTCTCCGCTTTCCCCG
The DNA here is from genome assembly GCA_018874675.1 of Drosophila baimaii. Classification (NCBI taxonomy): domain Eukaryota; kingdom Metazoa; phylum Arthropoda; class Insecta; order Diptera; family Drosophilidae; genus Drosophila; species Drosophila baimaii. Next base: position 3,524 of record JAEIIU010015983.1, on the reverse strand, counting down.
CCTATCCCCACCACCTTTATTTTGAGCTCCTCCCTGCCTACGTTTATTCACACATTTCATTTATTATTAAAAATTGATGCATTTTTCGTTTGCTTGGCGGCGATCGCCTCGCCAGGCATCAAGGCAATGCCATATATAAAAATCAAATATTGACAGCCAACATCCTCGCCGCGCCAAAGGAATCGAAGCCCCCTTTCCCCCGCCTCTGATCCGCTGCAGCTTCTTTAATATTTATAATTCTTAACCATTTATTTATGCAGAGAGAAAAAACTGTATTTACTATAGAAATAAATAATAATAAAGGCAGGATAAATCTTGGGAAGTTTTCTAAACAATTTTTAATGTAATTTCTATGAAATATATTAATATTTTAGCTAAGAGATTACACTATATATTTATTGCAGTGCATTTCTGTGTGAATGCATCTCTTTTTATTGTGTGCGTTGATTTTATTTCCCTGTCTTTCCTTTCATATAAGCAGATAAAGCCGATAAGTGTCAGTCTTGGTCCAGAGTCTCTGAGCTGTGAGCTCTGAGTTCTGGTTCTCTCTCTCTGAGTCTTCTTGGGGGCCTTTGCTTTCTGGTGATTAATTGCACTTTTATTTGTCTGCGTTTGCCTTTTGTTGAAAATCATTTTTTATTTCTCCTTTACGCATTTTTTGTTTTTCATATTTTTTTTTATTGCCAACGCATTTAGATGTGTGTGCGTGTGTGTGTGACTGTGTGTGCATCATTAGAGGTTGTATATTATTATTGGTTTCCTCTCTCGCATCTCTCGGATCAGTTCACTGAACTTTTTGCAGAGCGTGGGCGCAGAGGAAGTTTTTTTTTTATTACATACAATAAGGCGATTAAAACTCATTTGGGGGTAAAATGTACCTTTTAAAATGTGTATTTTTATGAGAATATAAGTTTTATCACTTCAAAAAAATAATTCCGAGAAAACTCCGTTCTTAGAAAGATTATTTTCATTATAATTTAAGTTTGAAGTGTTAGTGTTCAGTGAAAAAATAAATGTTACTAAGGTTTCCTTTAACTTCCTTTATAAACTATCTTTGTAAGCTTTTAGATAAAAATTACTACTTAGTTTTAGTTAAATTTAAAACAGCTTTAGACTTGCCTTAGGTATTATAGCAGCGAACAATAAATAAATAAATTGTAAAATATATAAAACTCCCTTTAGCAAAACCTCTTTATTTTCTGTCTTACAAAAATCCAAACTACAACAATGTTCCGCTGATTGATCAACACAATCAATATGTGTAATCAATCCCTCATCCCGCAGAGTTTTCCCTTTCGATTTCCTCGCCACTTTCCCACTCAATTAGTCCGCAGATGAGGGCCAAACCGCACAGTGAAAAGGGGTGGGTAAACCAAGGGGAGAGGACGCGAGGCATAAAGGAGAGAATCTCCGAGAGTCTCACACTCATGATTAGCGTGTGTCGCTTACCTTTTTTTTCGAGGAGGCAAAAACTGCAACCCAAACTGCCACAGCAGCACAAAAAAAAAATATGCTGTAGACAAATTACCACAGAGTAAAAGGAAAAGGGAGTGTGCGGGGGGGCTGGGGCAGGCCAGTCAGCAGCTAAACGTGCCACATTCAAACTACTTCAACAAAATACAGAAAAAAAAGGTGAAGAATCAAGAAAAAGGGAGCGAGTGGCGTGCATAAAAATTGAAAAAGATGCAACTCAAAAAGGAATCTCGCATCTCGAACAAGGCACGGAGAGAAATTTCGGAAAGGATTTGCGAAAGGGTCTTATATTAAATTATTTATTTATCATATTGTTATAAAAAGTATTTAAAACAATAGCGATAGAGTTGATAGAAAATACCTTTTTAACTTAAGCCTTTACAATTTTAAATTAAATAAAGAATTAGTGATGATTTTTCAGGGTTTCTTGGATAATAATGTCCCGTCTTAAAATTTTAATTTGAAATGCAGATAAATCTTTTAAAATCTCTGACAAACGTTCTTAAAAAAACCTCAAACCTAGGCATTTCTTCGAGTGCCCTTGATGGCTCCGCCGGTGTGAGTGAGTATCTGTGTGAGTGCGAGCAAAGGAAGCCAACAAGCCACTTAACCCAATCGACAAAAGTCATTACACTCGTCACTCAGACTCAGGCTGAGAATGCCCTCTGACGCTTCCGCTGTACGCCGGCTGCGACGCCGACAGCGCTGCTGCCTCCGCTGTCTCCGACAGAGAGAATATCTTCGAGATACTTATTGTATCTGGGCGTCTGGGCTTCCCGGGGTTACCACACGGGGGTTGAATAGAATAAAATAATATAAATAATACAATTTATTACGTGGCCCAGCATGTGTGTGTGTGTGTGTGGGTATCTCTGGCCCCGAGATACATTTGTATCTGTAGCCGCCGCTGCATCTGTTGCATTCACATTCCACATTTTATATTTTCTTCTGTATACAACATCTTCGAAGAAAGTAAATAAATAAAATAAAAATGAAGAAATATATTTTCAGAACAGACAAACAAACCCCGAAGCCAAAGAATACAAAAGATGAAAAAGAAAAACAAAATAAGAGAGAAGAACGATGGAGAAAAAAAAAAACAACAAAATAAAAGGAACGAATCCCCAACTGAGAAGCGGGTAGAAATAAAAGCAGAAATAAATTGTATAATCCGCTTTGATGTATCGCCTTCTGTTTTATATTATTCAGTCATATTTTATATATGCGCACCGATCCGTACCGATCCACACACAGATGGAGAATACACAACGCGGGCCATTCAAGTACTCCCCAAGTAGTTTTTACAGCGCCAACTTAAATCTTAGCCATTAAGATGCAAAACAGACAGATACACAGATCCACGGATCCACAGATACAAAGATACAACTATAGATATGGCCAGGCGATTCGACCGTGGTCGATTTAGTTTAAATGCATGGCATAAACATTTAATTAAATACAGAAAGCCATTACGGCCATTTTTATGTTTATATTTTCAAATACTTGGCGGAAAATTCTCATTTTTATTGCTAAGCCAAATAAATCGTATACGATGTGGAAATGGAAATGGGATTGCGGCAACAGCTGCACAAGTAATTCGTTGATTAATCTATAAAAATAAATTTGTATCTATGGACTGCCTTGTGTATCTGCGCCCATTACTGCGCGCCTCCTTTGGCATTTTCTAATCGGATTTAGTTTGGCTGGGCTTCATTTATTTTATTTATTTTTATGCCCATAATGCGGCATAAATAATTTATGCTGATAAATAACCCGAAACCGAAAACGAAAGCCTACAGCAGCCCCCCCTCTGAGGCACCGCTCCGCTCCCCTCCGCTCCCGGCCAGCACACCGGTGCGAGGCGATGCTATGCCAGGCGATCCCAAGGCATCAACATAAAGCAAAACAGGCAGGAAACGAGAAATAGGAGTGGAGATACAAGGAGACGAGAAGGGTTTTCAATCTCATGTATCCTTCTAAAAATATTTATTATACCCTTGCAGGGTATTATAATTTTAGTCAGAAGTTTGCAACGCAGTGAAGGAGTCATT
>JAEIIU010015958.1:0-21840 GCA_018874675.1 Drosophila baimaii | reverse complement strand
TCTAACGAAATATAAAATAAAAAAAAAAAAGATTTTTTTGAAATTTCACACTAGGTGTGCCCCTTAAAATCATTTAGTCGAGACTGGAGGATGCGCGCTCTCTGGGAATTAATTAAACGGCGAATTTGGTAATACACTTTGGGTTGAACGAAAGTCTTTGGAATTGCTTAAAGAATATTTATAGTTTTGAGTTAATAACTTAAGTCAAGTCCCTTTAATTATAATGATAGTTTGTGTTAAGTCTTTGGAATTGCTAGAAGAATATGGGTAGAAGTTTTAAGTTAATAAAATCCTAAAACCTTAAATAAAATCCCTGAAATCATAATTATATTTTGTGAAAATATTGAGGTAAATTTTTGTATCTCCCATTAAAAATTACTATAAGTTTAAATACTCGAAAAATATATATATATACATTTATAAATATAGAACTTCAGAAACTCTAACCAAGGCCATTAAGGATAATTCCAAAAAGCTGGCTTCAGGCTCTCTTGAAACTTAACTTAAAAAGCCAGAGAGAGAGAGAGAGAGAGAGAGCGCTCTAAAGCCTATGACAGTATTTGTGGACACGTATTATCTGAACATTACACATGCAAGCGCATTATATTTTTAGATATTTATGCTCTCAACTGAGAGCAGAGAGAGCGTAATTCTTATTGCAAGCTAAAAAAATGGCTTGCATAATCACTTCCAATGAATGGACGTTACGCATCTTGTTATTAAAAGGTTTTTGTTAAGACCATTTAAGGATAGGCTAGATATGACAAGCTTAATTAAATTTTAACCCATTAATTCCCATCTCGGCCTGCCAAGCTCCTACAACAATTTACCTTGCATTTTCAAAGAGTACAAGCTACACCGAAATTACAAAGTTGATTAAACTCGCACTACTGAGTGGATTTCCAGGAGTAAGCCCGATCTAACACCTGATGATCGACCAGCAACCTGCAACACTGGCAACTGGAGGAGGACTAGAGCAACACGTGCATGCGATTTGGAAGACAAAAACCGTTCTAATTTCTCAACTGTCAGCCCAGAGAGAGGCCTCCACTTGGCCCGCGGCAAGTTACTGGCTGCAACCAGCAGCAACCCCTCTCGTTAGCCCGGCCGTTGCCTAGCAATTATGCAGCTGGGCCTCACAAAAGAAGGTCGACATTGCCGTTGCCGTGGCTGTGGCTGGTGTTCCGGCTCTTGGCTTTTGGTGCATGTCTTCATTTTGGACTTTTTTTTAGCAAACTACACATGTTGCTGGCGTGCTCGAGCTGCAGCAGCAGCAGCAACATGAACGCTTTTTGTTTATTTGTTTGCACTGGCCAGCACTTTTGGCCCTTGGCGCTGCGATGTTAACCCTAAACCTAAACCTGGCCGCCTTTATTAAGCCAAGTCACTTGCTGCAACGCCAGCACCAGCACCAGCCACTGCAATCTGGGGGCTTTTTTTTTAATAGTTTTTTAGCTGCAAACTAGTTTTTGCCACGGCGGCCCTCTGGTGTTGACGTCCCCTCTGGTCGGCTCGCTCGATTTGGTTTTCCATCGTTTTTCCCTGCACTGAGAGTAAGAATTATAAATAAACATGGGATTCTTTGTTAAGGAAATAATTTATTAGTATAATAATGAAGGAGGTTTATTGATTAATTACTCAATGATTTTATATCCTTTAAGCTACAGAAGCAATAATTGTTTTTCTTAGGGTTTTATGTAAGTTGAAGCGTTCTCAGAAGTATTCATATCAAGCTCTTTAAAAACCAACAATTTCTGCTCTCTTATAAATTCTTTTCTATGTGTACTTCGCCCCCCCTCCCCCGTAATTTGCAGCGCTTTAATTTTTCCTTTTTATTTGCAACACTTGTCGTTTAAATGCAGCAGCAGCAGCAGCAGCAGCACCAGCAAAGTGTGGCCAATAAATTAAGCGAGGCCAAAAAAAAGACCGAGAATCGAGACACACGAACAGAAATATCATCAAAAGCCCAGGTTGTTCGGGGGAAATTATCTATGTGGTTCTCAGCCAAAGCAAGGAGGGTCTCCCCCAGGTCCCCAGATCCAACTCCCAGCTCCCAGCTCCCAGCTAGCAGGTCTCCTCTGCAGTTTGCCAAGTTGCCAAGTTCCGTGCACAATCGCAACAAATGGCATTTTTATTGATATTTCGGTCGGTTGGCCTGGCAGCCGCATGTTGAAATATGCGCGCCACCTGTTGATTTTGTTTGGCGATTGCCGGAGGAGTAGGTGAACCTATACCTGCAGATATATATATATATATACGCTTGGAGCTGGCGGGGCTGCTCGTGATTTGCGCCGCAAATTAAAAGCGAGGGCGATGCATATAAATAGCAATTTGGACAGGCGAATTAAGGTAAACGACTGCAGTTGCCCAGCAAATCTCGCAGAAATACCAACGACGAAGGAGCCGGGGCAAAAAAAAGAAGGAGAACTCGGGGATCGCTGAGTTGCCTTGTCACATAATGGCTGCGAATTATATCAACAGCGGCGTGACTTTAATTTTCAACAAATTAAACAGAGGTGAATGCTGGGCAAGCGCAATAAGCAATCAAGTAACTCAAACAGAAGAATAATTTAGGGGGTAAAATGGGGATAAAACTACACAGAGAAACTAGTTAATGTTTTCTTGAATTAAATTGGAAAGTGTAATAGAAAAGATACAGGATATTTTGTATTAATTGAAAGGCAGAGTAAGGGGGGGGTGAGTTTATATTTAATTTTAATTTTTATAGATTCAATTGATGATGAATCTATAATTTCTTTATATTTATATTCCAAAATACTGACATCATAATTACAAATACCTTAAGAACCCTCTAAATTTAGAATAATATAGTTTAGAATTTATTCTTAGTTTAATACTTAATAGTAATAATAAATTCCATATATTTCCTTGAACTAAAGGTGCATTTGCAACTCCCCCAAAAATAAAACAAGTGATGACCTTCTCTAAAACGTAAACATTTCCCAAGAAGACCCTTTAATAGCTCTCCTCTTTAGGGTTCCTCGAAACCATCGAAGTGCATCGACAGACTGGAGCCCTCGAAAAGTGGAAACTTTTAACTAACGAAACTAGCGACTAAGTAAATTCCAAGTTTATCAGCTTGCCTGCTTGCCCACTCAAAAGTAACTTAACTTTATCTGCATCCAATTAAAGGTTTTTCCAAGTATTTAGTGGATTGCATTTTCGTTTGCTCCAATAAGATAAGCCAGGGGGGAAATGCTTCGTTACTCTCTGTCTATATATAAAGTCGTGGCTGTTGACAGACGTAGATCGAGATAAGGCACTGATAAGCAGCAAATTTGACAGCCATAAAGCAAACCATTCCAATGGACAGGTAGATATATATATATATACTTACTGGAACTTACTTTACAAAACTGGGGAGGGAGGCAAGGAAATTAATGAAACCTGTTCCCCGAGCGTTCTTTATTGTTCGTCTGTCGTTTAATTAAAAGACAATCAAAAGCGGCAGCCGCAGCTGGTTGGCTCAGACAAAGGTGAAGTGGAAACGAATCCAACGGATGCCAAGAGTTCATCAAAATCAGGAGCAAAGTATCGTCAGATACAAGATGCACTTGTAGTAAAAAGGGGCTGGAAATTTAATCAGAAAATTAGGTTCTTAGGAAGGATCAAAGAAGATGTGTAATATATTTTTTAATAATATATAAAAACGTCTTAAAAACGTTTAATGTATTTAAATTATAAGAAGAAGATAAAGGCTACTTTCTTTACAAATATTAATAGCTTCTGTAAATACTTATAGTATTTTTTTAAGTGTACGCGATCCGCGATCCCCAGATCCCAGAGATTCAAACCCAAACCGAAGCCCAAAGGGGAGCAGATGATGGCAGCGGTGGTGCAGAACCTGCTGGGGGGATTCTCTTTTTTTTATCGACATGTTTATGCGTTTCGTATGCCCCCGAACAAGAAGTCCGACAAATGTATAAATATTTACACGAAATATTTACGATTAGGAGCCCGGGCGCGGCGGAGGGACGACCGCAATATAGCCGCCTCTTAATGAAATGCTAACGATATTCATTGGAAAAATCACAAGCGTAACGACGGGGCCGGGGGGTGGGAGGAAAACCCAACCGCAGATGCCAGTTATCCGGCCATCCAGCCGACCAGAGTTTACATTTCAGAGCGTTGCAACAAAGGAAAATTATGTAAATGCTGGGAAATTGTTTCGAGCGATTCCCACTCTCCCCACTCCTCTCTATCCCCCAAGCGGTGGCAACCCGGCAATTTTCACCAGAGCATTTTCGGCAAATCAATTTCAATTGCCAGGCCATCGGCCTCCGGGGGCGTTTTGGCCAACGCGGCGTGGGGGCGTGGCGGGCCGTGGCTTATAATAATAATTGAATACATTGAGGCTGCAATTGAATCGGGGCCACAGCCAAGTCAGAAAGCCATTCAGTCGGGCAGGTGTAACTTGGCCAAGTGGAAATGCTTCGGTTTAATGAAAATGCTACTTTGTTGGCAGCACAGCCTGCGGTTATGGCCAGGCTATAAATGCAATTGGGTTTGTTTTGAGCCTCGAGTACAGATCCGGCCTAGAGATGCATCGGCCAGGGTATCGTAATCAGTTTTGTATCTGCAGCGATTATTGTTGATTAATTAATTATTGAGTCTAAATTGCTATATTATATATGTTGATTACTATTGATTAATTAGTGACCGAATAAGGATATAATATAACTATAATTATTGATTAATAATTAATAATAATATAATGTAATTCTGATGATACTGAAAGAATAAAATAAATGCTACCAAGAAGAGCTCAAATATGCTCATTCTAGGATCTTTAAACGATATTTATCGCATCGTATATATGTATTTTGTTGCCATCTCTAGTTGGCAGACCTTGTGCTTTATACCATTAAAGCCAATGTGCTTCAAGATTGGTCCCGAATCAGGGTTAAGTACCAGGCTCATTTGCATGCCGTGCAATCCTGCAATTATCCCATCGCCATCTCATATCCCATCATAAGCGACCACACAGCGAATTCGTTGGATGCTCGTCGGCAGCTCATCACCGGATCTTTCAAGCGGGTTCCGCTCCCTCCCCTCCCAGGGCCAGCGTAATAACTGTAACTCTTCATCAAAATAATGTAATTATCCAAATTGTTTTCCTTGAAATTTGTTTACATCATTTGTGTAGTAGTTCCTTGAGCGAGTGGAAAGGGAAAAGAAATAAGCGAAGAAGGCTGCTCGAAATGAGCAGGAAAGTAAGATATTAGCCAAGGCGATGGGGAAAATACTCTACTTCTATGGAAAATCTTTATTTTTTTAAGTTTTCCAAAGACCAAAGAGTCAGAATCTTACTGGGTGTTGTAAGTTAATCTATATTCCTCTTTTTTAAAGACCAAAAATGTGTATGGTTCTTGCTTAAAATAATAGCCGACAAAGTTAGGGTATTTGTAGGAAAAAATTCCATCAGCAGGCATGCCAGCCAGCATGCAAAGCGGTTCCCGTTAAGAGCCACTTGAAAGTGGGACTAACACACACACTGGCGGACATAAAGTAACACACACACATGCATATTCCATGGCTTGCGGATGAAGCAAAGCTTCTGAGTTTCTTTTTTTTTCTGCACTTTTCCGAACCGACGCTTTGGCAACGATTCCATTTTAGCGCCAGCAGCATTATCATCATGCAACTTGGCGGCAACACATCATCTGCATCATCCCTGAGTCGCCCCCGCTGCCCCCGCCACATGTGGCATAATCTTCATTATCATTAAAGGGGAGCACAGGAAAGCGCCGGCTAAACTGTTTAACGTTAACGTTTTCCCCTTTTCAACAATTTTTTTCCGAAGCTTCCGCTTTGGCTCTTAATCCCCGCCTCTTTATCCCTTTTTCTGGGCTAAGGACTTGGCAGGAGCAGCAGATCTGAATATATGCGCATATAATCCGCTTGGGTAGTTGCATTTTAATTGCATTGCATTCCCCCCGCCGGTGTCCGCGGGAAAAAGAGTGTGTGTGTGTTTGCTTTATTTTTCTCACTCAGCATAATAAAATATTTTACGGATTTTTTCCACGAGATTTAAACACCTCAAGCTGTCACTGAAAAGTGGCATTTCACGCCCCGGGGTGGGGAAAATTGAGCCGGAAGAGCTCTTAACTCTGAAGTGAGTGACCCATTAGAGTGGAGTAGGTGCCTCCGTTTCAAAGAGCTGCCATCGATTGCATAGTTAACATGGTCTACCTAAGACCGCGAGGAGGAAAGAGAAATACTCTTTATTTTTTAGTTATTTATATACATATTTATGCAATCCGTTTTTTTCTTTATTTAAGCATCTCAAAAATCCTTGGAAGTATGTTTATTTTTATTGGAAAGATGTGTTAAATGATTAGTTATAGATAAAATGTGAAAAATCCAACAGAAGTATGTTAATTTTTATTAGATACACTTGTTAAATGATTAGTTATAGATGAAATCCATACTATATATGGCAAATCAAAGTGAAATTACTTAGAGTTCATATAAAACAAGATCGACATGAAGTGGTTTATCCAACTTTGCACACTTCTCTTATTAGTGAGTCTTGTTGCTGTGGGATCCTTAAAATGTATGTTATATGTATATATTATGTGTATATTGTGCATTCTTAGACAGAAGCTAATATTATTGTCGTTTTAGATGATTGCGGGTTCTTTGGTCCTGGCGGGTGTATAAACAAAGAGCGCCGATATGGGACAAAGTTTATAAAAAATAATAAGGAGTGGGGTATTGTACAACTATAAAATGACGATGAATACAAACCCCGAATTGTGCATTCCCTACATTTGATTAATCGCTTTTGTAAATACACAAAATTCTGCATAGATCGGGAATAGAAGTTTACTTCTTAATATAAACGAGGCTGAGCAATGGAATTGTTTTTATTTTTTGAGTTAAAATTGTCGGTTTGGGTAGAGAAAACGAAAATTAAAATTATAATAATGCTCTTTGCACAAATTGTTAATGATTCAAACAACGATATATTATATATAATGTATATAACATTATCAATCTGAAAAAAGAAATATTATTACAAGAACTGCCACAGATGTCTCGTTAAAATTCCAAAAGAAAATAGGGTTCTTTCTTCTGAATTTTGAAATGGCTTAATAATTATTAGGATAGGAAAGAACTAATTCATCTTTTTTAATTTACAAAACACTTAAATTTCTTTTCAATCCTATTTTTTAAGAACTGTTTTTTTTTTAATCGGATAGAAACCATTAATAAAATGAACTTGTTTAATGTGTGGACGCTTCTCGATCACTTATCGCATCGCCTGTCGGCCTAATTGCTTTGAACAATTTTCGGACTCTTGTGGCTGCCACTTTGGGAATAGAATTTTCCATTTTCCCGACTCCATTCTCCCCGCTTTTCAGTCGTAGCGCCGGTAAATTGCCCGTCAAGCGGCTTGTCAACAACAATAATAATTGTAATAACCAACCCGGCGACGAGTATGAGCCATATATACATGGCCGACTATTAAGGCCATGTTCTGCCGGCGAAACAGACTGACGGGCCAAGTTGGCCAAGGAGGGTTCAGAGGTGGGGCAGGTGGGGCAGCAGGGCCAGGTGAGGCAATCAAGGCACAAAACTTTGCTGGCAACGATGATTTACTTGGCGAAACGTCGTGTGGGGCGCCATTGGCCGCGAACTCGTCTCAGTTTAAACTGGATATTGTCCGCCCAGCATAGAGTCCCAAACTGTGGCCTGAACTTTTCGAGGGCGGACTGAATGTGTGGCTATTAAAGGAGAGCCAAGGCTGCCAGACTGGCACTAAAAATCCTTTAGGGATGGGTGGAAATGTTACAAAAAATAAACACTCTTGATTCGTACGGAAATATAATTATTTGGAAGTTTTCTTTTAACTTAATTTATAAATTTATATTTTTAGTAATTAGTGTAGGAAATACCAACCTAAATAGCCACATCCCCAACTCTTTCTTTCACTTAATCTCACTTTATTACTTTCGTGTTAAAAAAATCCTACAGAATCGATTCGATGATCGCAGAATTTGCTTCCACTTAACCCACTTAGTGAGATCCCGGCCAGGCCAAGATAGTGCCAATGCCAGGCGCAATCGACCGAAAATTGCCCGACTTGATTAGCAATTCCAATTAGAAGTTTTCTCATTTCTGACAGGCTGAGCGACAGGCATGGCATAAGCCCCCCTGAGCCCCCATAGCCCCCCTTAAGCCACTGGCGGGGTAATCATCATTATGATGTTCATCTGGCATGCACAATAAAAATAAACAGATCATAAATAATATATGAATTCAATTCATATCTAAAAGGATTTGCGGTTAAGACGCCGCCACGCACAAATATGGCCAGGAAAACGAGTTTTCTTCAGGGCCAGAGCAGAGAAGGAGCTCAAATTGGTAGTGAGAAGGGGTTAAGAAGAGATCATACAACAACAACAACGAAGCGAACAAAAAGGAAGAAAAAAGAAAACAAGAAAAACACGAACTCACTTTTTGCCCCGACGATTTTCCAATGCCGGTTGTGAAATTTCTGGCCGGGCTGTGAATGTTTCATGGCCAAGTTAACAGGCGCTCAGCATCGCCAGTCGGCTGAAAAGCCGTCTTCGCAGCGATCTAGCCGAGCTGAGCGAGAGAGAGAGCGGGAGAGAGGAAGAGAAGAAAAAATGGTAGACCGGAATGAAAACCATCATTAAGTTGTATTTGCGGCAACATGCAACATGCAACGTGCAACGAGCTAGCAGCTAGCAGCCAGCAACCACTGAAGTTCAAGTTCAAAGCCGGGCCACAACGAGTTATTGTTTCTCGACAAGATTCTTTCCACTTATTACACAAGTCATCAGTCGTTTCCCATCCTGGTCCCCATCATCTTCTTGGCTGTCATCTTTGACATTAGCCGGGATCTGGCCCCTGTCCCCCTCCCTACCTCCTTAACGGTCCAAATTGCAGGAGGCGGAGCCGCATCATTATCAACTGATTGTGTGCACTGAGCACCACCAGCTACCGTATCCTGTCCGGGACACAGACCCAATTCCACAGGCCATCTCACCGGAAAGCGACGCACACTTCACTTCAAGAAGAAATATATATATATATAAATCCAGAAGAGACTCGGAGAAATACTCGGAGGGGAGTACGAAAGAAATCCAGGGAAGGCCTCCTCCTGACGGCACTAATTGTTAATTAATGGAATGCAGGCGTGCCAAGAGCCTGCCCCTGGCATTTCGGTTTTCTTTTTACCTTTTTTTTTTTGAGTTCGTCTGGAAATTATTGCCACACTTTTTCACGGTCTGCCAGTCATGTTTGGCGATCGGATAGCACAAGATTATGACTCTGGGGGAGAAATATGGGATGTTTGTGGGATATTTTTAGTGTTTCCGGCTATAAGGCATAATTGAAAGGAAAATACTTGAAAGAAAAAGCATTCAATTAAGTTATTATTTCATAAAATCAAAGGTAAAATGCTTCTTGAAATATACAGTGTTTTTTTGGGTTATCTAACTCACAAGAATATATAAAATATATAAATAAACTTCAACCTTTGCCATTATTTAACTTAAATGTTTATGAAATGTTGCACACCTCAATTTAAAGCTTAAGGAAAATAAACCACCAATATTTAAGCCTTAAAACCTGTGCTGCAACCTACATAACTGCATTTTTGCATTTCCCTGGATGTGTCTTACGGATGACTGTCCAAAAGTAACTCGGAAAATCCCCAGAACAATTCGAAAAGTCATTCCTGAAAAGGCTTTCCCCTTCGCCGCTCGCTGATACAGTTCTTTCATCATTTTTTTTTTCTTTTTTTCTGGCATCCGGAAAGAGAATGAAGATGCATTTCTGTAAAGGCAGCCAAACATATTTCATTTTCACAGTCAACGAGGCAAAAGTTTTTCAATCTCCCCCGGAAAATGTCTCACCTTCTGCCCCTTTAACCCCGGTGGCAAACTGTGTCATCAGACGCGCATAACTTTTATTGAACTGTCGCCTGGAGAGGAGTTGCAACTATCGCTCTCCATGTGCACACGATATGCATATACATATATATATATATATATATATACATCTGGTTTGGGCAACCCGAAAGGTGACAAGTGCCGAGTCGAAAGCCGCAGACGTTCACATAAATTATTACACTCGCCCCACGGCGACGATCAAAGTGTTTGCCGTTTGTCGATATGCATTTATGATTGCTGGTGACATTTGCATTCGGATGGCTGCCACGCCCCCTTTCACCTTTCACCTGTTGAGTCACAGAGTCGACTTGGGATTATTTTGATTCAATTTCTCTCTCTCTCTCTGTGAAGTTGGACTTTGAGCTGCGCCAGGCTTGCTCCCGTGGCTTTTTGGTATTTGCACGACACAATCATTAAATAGCCATGGCCAAGTGCTGACAACCACAAGTACGGCAAAAAACACACAGGCCCGAACTGAAACGGAATCAGAAACAGCAACAAAAACAACAAATTACAAGCTCACATTGTCAGAGTTGCACTTTAGGCGACATAAATTTCATGTACGTCGCCATGACAGAGCGAACCAGCAGAAAAAATAAAAGAAGAAGACGGCAGAAAGGAGGAAATATTTCAAAAGGACTTAGCTAAATACTCTAACAACTGTGTAATCCTTGTGGTAAATACTAGATTTAGATTTAGTTAGTTTCAGCATAATTTATTTGAATTTAATACTTTAGAATCTATTACAGAGAAAACACTACTTTAATATTCTTTAAAACTAGCTGGGGGAACACCAAGGAGCTGTTAATAACAAGATGCATAACGACCATACATATGCAAGAATATTTTTCTGCTCCCCACAAAAATTTCGCTCTCTTCGCTCTCACAACATGTAAGACCTAAAAATAGAATTCTTCTGCATGTAGAATACGTGAGAATACATGTGCACACATTCAGACATCGACTGTCGCTGTATGCGTACTAGTGAGCGGCAGTCTCTAGAGCGCGCTCTCTCTGGCTTTTGAAGATACATATTAAGGGAGCCTGGAGCCAGCCTGGAGCCAGGTCTAGAGCCTGCACATGTTATTAAAAAATCTTTGCCCCAACTTAACCACTGACATAAGGGACATGTTTTTTTTTTTTCGTAACAACCTCTTAGTTAAAGTAACAATATTTGTATGTAAGAGTATGCAAAAGAAGACCAAAGGCTGTCACAGCTGCAGCTGCAGAAGGTGTCAATGTACAATTGCAGCACCAACAACAACAACAACTGCAAGTACAACTACAACAACAATGGCGATGGCAACAAGGAGCTGGCACAACAAAGAAGCCATTGTTGCTGTTGTTGGTGTGCTTTTTGTTGCTGTTGCACATGCCAAATGCGGACAAAGACACGACGCCAAGGAGCTCGCCTTGGACACAAAGGTCTTCAGGCTGTCTCAAACACTGAGAGAATTCTAGAACATGTACATATTAAAATTATAGCTAAAGGCTGGCATTGGTTAAGTTAAAATTCAAACAGAAAATGACACTTAGATCATATCTTCAATTTATAAAGGCTGTATCTTATTTGGCTTAACAAATAGCTTAAAGACATATCTTTTATTTATTTAATAATTCATAGAAATAGTCAAAAACCAATTCACAGTGCACCTGCTCCTCCTGCTCCTTGCCGAATGCGGCTACAAAGCATTTCTCACCGTTCTATTGACACACGCAACGCTCGCCTTGGAATGTTGTCGCCGCCGCCGCCGTCGTCGTCGCCATCGCGGTGTCGCAGGCTTGTGTAATTACGCGAGTCGCATTAGCACAACAAATCGACCCCACAGAGCTGCATTTAATTAGTGGCTCAGCAGCCTCTCCTCTAGACGGGGAAGGGGAAGGGAAGAGGGGAACGGCAACGGGAAACATGTCAAGCGAAATTGTTGGCATAATTCATAATTGAACTGCATTCGTGGCTGCCACACGCTCTCATGCCCCGCGTTCCCATTCCAAGTCGCATCCTTGCGACCGTCTTGGCCCATTCGGAGCTCCTCCGTTCGCTTTGATGGCTACATAAATTTTGTGATAGGTTGTGGCGCCCAATGTGGGGGCCCCCTGTTAGTGTTTGTCGTGCTCCTCGGTATGCACTGTACCTCCCTGATCACCCCTCTCTCTCTTCCTGCAGCTCTTTGCTCTTTAAACTGCCATTTTTGTACTCTATCGGATGGAGGTTATTTGGACTTTATGGGCGGAAGCTGGTCAGGAACAGGAGGTAGCATTTTGAAGTGGTATGTTGGGATAACTAAAACTACTTAACTATATATAGAGTATATTTGTATATATTACCTCAAAGCATTTATTATTAAGTTAAAAGAAAAATCGCAGCAGTCCCGACTACCCCCTTTAAAGGGTATTTAAATCTTTATTTCCTCGACTTTAAAGCCCCTTTGCCATTGTTAAGAGTCTTTTAAATATTGCTGCCTCTTGTCCAATGGGCGCACCTACCAACCTCGTAGGTTGTATAAGCGGCGGTACCGTTATTTCCTCGCTCTCTGGCAGTTGTTAGCCGAGTGTATTCCATTACCACAACTCACATGTCGCCCCCCAAAAGCAGCCCACCCAAGTTATTGTTTCTGTGTACGGTTGTGTATCTTTTGGCTGTGACTGTGTTTTGGCCGGGTTCAAAGACTGTTGACATTCGTTGGCTATATATTGTTATTGCAATGGTTGCGGCAACCACATCCGTTTTAGTTGCATGTGGCCATGTCTCCATTGATTGACATAAGCGCTTTAAAGACTTTGCCCAGCGAGTCCATAACGTAAGGCTGGATTAGAGATGTCGAAAGGGGATCTATGGTGTGGTGTCGATATTAAAGGTGAAAGGATGATAGTGTTCTCTTACTGGAATATCTGCAAATGTACTATAGATGTACTCTATACTCTAGAGTCCCTTAAAAACTAAAAAACCATGAACAAGCCAAATGGGAAACTGAAAAGCGGCAGACATGAGACACAAACACTTCATGCGACAATCAAACTTTGTCTGGGCGGAACTGGAAAAAAACGAACTAGAACTATTCCAAACGATTTAACAATGAATTCTGCAACAAAATCTCCATGAAAAGGGATATACATACGGAGGAGGAGAGCAGCAAAGGTAATGGTGGGAAGTAGCGCATAACCATAATATCAATTTCAATAAACTAACAAGAAAATGTGCGAGATGTGAGCGGAAGCGGACTAACACAGTCACAGGAGCACCACACACACACACACACATATATGGGACCTTATGGAGCGCACAGAGGATGCGGATATGAAGAAGGTTGTCATATGCCAACAGACGAGGGCAATAAAGGTGGCTTTCAATTCCCAGCAAGCCAAGAAATAACAGACTGTGTGGCAGGGAATATTGAAAAGATAGCGGATAAGGCACCACTTGCAGTCACTTTTGCCAAAAAAAATTCATGGCAAAGAGGGTTCCAATGTTTGCCAGATGATTGCCAAGTCCATAGGGATTTTATTTGGGAAATAGGAAGGGATTTGAACAATAATATTGTAGTTTTAGTTGTTTGTTTGATAGATTGCT
This sequence comes from Drosophila baimaii, assembly GCA_018874675.1. Taxonomy (NCBI): domain Eukaryota; kingdom Metazoa; phylum Arthropoda; class Insecta; order Diptera; family Drosophilidae; genus Drosophila; species Drosophila baimaii. The sequence continues at coordinate 8,322 of JAEIIU010015958.1, read as the reverse complement.
TAACAAATGGGAGATATATATTTGCAAGGTGTTCTTAAACAAAGTTTAATCGCATTCTGAGTATATATTTATTTAATATTTATCAATTGAAAATATACATACATACCACCTTGGAATTTTCTGTTCAAAATTATAAGAAATATCTATCAAACAACAGCCTTGAGCTTCTGTATCTACTCCCAAGCAAGAGACCAACTTGTTTATTTCAGAAAGAGACTATAACTTAAGCTAACTTCCGCACTCGTACTTTACCCTTAATTTTTCTCACAGTTTCCGATTTCTTGAATAGATAAAAGACCTTTTGCTTACCACAAAACAAGCAGCAATAAAATGTAAACTTTCTGTGAAATTTATTGAGCAAAACTTTAACTCGATGCCAGAGTTGGGGGGCAAGAAATCTCTGCCCTGCACTGCTGTCCCCATGAAGTAAGTAAGTTCTCGCTTGGAAATGCACACGAGTGTGTGTGTCGTAACTCCGCAGCCAGCAGATATCTACTGCTTATTATCCTTGTAGCTAGTGGATACAGCATGTAGATACATTTGAATGCATGACAAGCTGAATTAACATGTGAGACACAAGGCTCTCGCACTCCTCCCTTCAGTCACTTCCTGTTGTCGTCGTTTGACACTCTGCAGAACTTTGTCGGCGCATTTGTGACTCCCCTCATCCTTGGCCAAATTAATGCCCCGGCCAGCATGGCGTATACTTGTTAAAGGCAGAGCAACATCACCGAGCAGCCAAGAACATCACGACAACTGTCGACATTTGCGCCTGCAGCTGCACCGGCAGCCTACCCTGCCCCAATGATTTTCCAGGCACCCTTCAATGTGGCAAGTTCCTTTTGTATCACAGAGTCTCCTTTGTGCATTGTTTAAAAGTGGGTAAAGTGATGCAGCACCGACTGGAGAATAATAAAAACTGATGCAGAGACCTTGGGGGCAAAGTCTAGGCCTCCTCCTCCTGCGCTCCGATTCAACCTTAACCCACATTCGGCTTTCAATTAACAAGACCATAAAAGCTTTAAAAATTAATATGCTGAAAACCTTGAAACAATTTCCGAACTAATAGCAAAAGGCTTAAAATCGCATTAAAAGTTTCTTTGCCCAAGAACTATCGACACACAGGCCACAGGCACCCAAACACACACACAGTGTGTATACTTTTATATGTCGACAGAGAGAGAGAGAAAGAGATTCAATGAGCGGCAAGTTGTGGCCAGAAACTTTGCAGTCAGAAAGGCTTAAAGCCCTTTTAAAAGTGCCAACACCAGCACTAGCAGCAGCTTAAAGTGAAAACTTTTCGGCAGCAGGCGAAAAATGTTGCACTGGAAGAATAAGTCAAGAAATCATCAACGATGCCATTAGCATAGGGTCCAGAAGTGACCGAAGTTTCTGCCCTCAAGAGCGGCTAAAAGTTTTGTGGATTTTTTTTTAAAAGGGTTCCCGGAACTTTTAACAAGCTCCTTGCAGCTCCTTACATCTTCTGCTTTTTACACCCAAGAAATATAGATGTTTTAATGGCAGACTCAATCAAGTTGGTGAGAGGAACTAAGCAGATATTATATTTACCTTATTATGCTTCATTTAAATACGTTTAGTTTTGTCAAATAATTATCTTTGTATATCCTTTTTTCAGATGCTCTAAATAGTTGTGAAAAAAACCCCAACATAATAGCAATAAAAACACATACCGATGGCCATGCAGGATATACGCCTACGCCTGGAACCGCAGCACAGTACAGCCACATTTATATCCTCCTCCTCGTCTTCGTCCGGCTCCTCGTCCTCCACATGCTCGTCCTCCCGCACAGCTGAGACCACGCTGATTGAGACAGCCGCAAAGTCACCGGCAAGGTATGAAAATGTAACAGAAAAAAAGGCACCCTTAATCATCGTCTCGAAGTTTGCACCCCCCTTGAGCCCTGATATCATTTGTTAACCGCAGTGAACCAGCTGCTGCTGCTGCTGCTGCTGCTGGAGCAGTGACAACGACATCGCCGCAGCATTACTTCCATCATCATCATCATCCGCCGACGACGAATCCGCAGCCGCAGCAACCCCGCCCTGTGTTAACTCCGCATCCGCAGCACACACATCCGCATCCGCATCCCTACCAGCAACGGCGCCCAGTGGAGCAGCTGCAGCTGCTGCACAGCCACCACGATGCCCAGGAGCTGTCCGGACAGGAGCCATCGCCCTTGCATCCACATCCGCACGGCCATCCGCACCACCTGCGCTCGCCCAGCTCTGAGGAGGATAATTCGCCCACTGAAATGAATAATTGCCGTCGTTTGGTTGATAAACCGCCGCTGGTAAGTCCTGAACGAAAGCACTGAGAGAAAAAACAGTAAATATACAATATTTCATAGAACAAATCAAGTTTGAAGCTTTAGAAATTTAAGAGGAAATTAATGGAAAATTATTTAGAAATCTCTATTTATTGGGAATAAAAATTGTTAAAGATTTTCTCTATGATTTTCCTGCAGTGTTTCCCTTCGCTCTCCTTGCGTTTATCAATCCCGCTACTTAATATTAACTATTAGCCCAGGTATTGAGCCAGGTGGAGGAGGCGGAGGCGGAGGAGGCAGTAGTCGCAGTCCGGGGAGCAATCATTTTTTGTATTGTGGCCTGGTTCCTTTGAAGCCTCTGTTCCCTGCTGCCTCTGTGCTCGCAAATTACTTTGCACAGAGCATAAATCTGCTTACGCTGATGATTTGCCAGGGAAATGGAGAAAATGGAAGAAAATGACAGGGGATGGGGACCTATTGGGATGCACTTAATGGCAAAGCAATGCCAAAGTAGCGCCCACAAAAGAAAAACTTCAAATTGAGACAAGGAAAATGCAACAAAAAAAAATGACTGGAATATCCTTTGACTGGAAAAAAACACAAATTAAGTGTAATATTTTAGGTTGCCTTTTCGCAGTTGCATCTTAAATTTCCAACTTTCTTCGCCTTAAATCACTCTGCCTGGGAAATGGCTCTCCTTCTAACGAATTGAAAAGCTATTGGGGCTCAAGAATTGGACTCCAGTGCGTCCTCCACTCGATGGGAGAGTGTTGTTTGGGGCCACTAAGCCGGCAGCCGAAAAGAGTTCATTAAATTAATTTGCACAAATGCAAATTTGCAACTAACGGCACTTTGGCACGCGCCACTAACAGAGCAGCACTAACTGCACAAAACTCTAAAATTGGAGGAAAAAGGGAGAACACTGGGAGAAATAATAGGTACTTATAATGGGAGAGATAGAAGAAGTTTATTGGGTTGCAAAGGTATACAGCTAAAGTACGCCATTTAAAGAAATAATTCCATCAAAGATTAATCTTTATAATTTTTAAAACATTTAAGAATATATACATAGTTTCCCAGACAGCTTTATTTCATATTTTTGTGTAGGGATAATGCTATATTTTTACATTTCTTTTTAAATAAATATATTACAAATACACTCCTAAGTTAAGCTTATCCTAAAAACTATGATTTTTTTGGGGAAAAAGTTTCCTATATATTATTTCCCTTAAAGACTAAGATTCATTCAGAAAACTACCTTACAAGTAGACAAAACCAAGCCCTAAAATAATGTGCAAAGTAAGTATTCTCTTGTTTAAAATTAACAAATCATATTAACAAAATTCGCAAAGCTAAATCTTCCTGCAATTAAGTTCCACATTGATTTAAGGAGCTGCTCAGCAAAACCCTCTATTTAAACTCAAGATGAGCACGCAGAAGGCCCGAAATTAATCTGAAAACTTTTAATTAGAAGCATTAATTAGTTGCCTTAAAATAAATATATACACATACATATATAACACCCTTTACTACCGTTGAAGCTCAAGCACCATTACCATTTACAACTCGCAAATTAAATAGTTTAATGACAGCCCGTCAAGTCCCAGCCATTTTCCTTTTAGTGCAGAAATCAAGGAGTCGTCCTCGCCAGGATGTGAGGCAAATGGCAGGCAAATGCCGTTAACTTACTGACTTTATGACACATAAATCGCAGCAAAGGCGGCAACTGCAAATGCAAATGCATCCGACAGCAGCGCTGTCACGTGTTTTTAGGCCTATCCAGAAGCTCCTTGCTTGCTCCTTGTTCCTTGTCGAAGGACAATGGGAAAGTTTTCCAGGCCGTCGCCTGAAAGTAGGCAACGTGCAAAGTTTTCCACAGATAACGAAGCACTCCTCTTGGCAAGGGAAAACAGACAGGGAAACAGAGGGCGAAGCGAGAGAAAATCAAATGGCAGCTGGAGAAGGAATGGCTGCCGCTGTGAATGCTGCTTAGACACGTCTATTGTGTGCCATTGTCTGGGAAATACCTTGGAAAATCCAACCGAATCCAAGCCCCCTACCGCCGCCCTCTTGTTTTATGCATTCTTTATAGTCGGGATTTGTCTGCCAGTTGGGAGTTGGTAGTTGGTAGTTGGTAGTGCTGGCAACTTATCCTTTTCTCGGGCAAATTTGTCTTAAAAGTGTATTTAATAAGGAAGCAAGTTCCCTTTGGAAGATATCTACTCTGTAAAGATTAACTCTGTGTATTTTTAACTACCTTAAATTCGAGTTAATCTAGGTATATCTTACAATTAACATGTGCTGATAAAAACATTATAGTTGCTCCCCTAATTTAATCCTTTGTTTTTTAACCAAATCCCTGTCATCTCTGCCTTCCTGCTGTCATCACTTCGCCTGCCTGGTGCAGTCCCTTCCAATCCCCATTAGCATAATGGGGGCATTAGGTTGGCTCGATGCCCTGATTGCATACTTAACGACGGCCAAGTGGCGAGAATGCGCCAATTTAATTAGCTGCAATTGGAAATTCACTTCGACTTCAACTTCCTGGAATCGCTCTCTCTCTTAATAATCGACCGGACAAAGAATTCAACTGTAATTTCGCTTTCATCTCCATAAAATCAACATAATTATCGCAAATTACGCGGAAATAAGCAAGTCCAATTTACGTTTAGGCCGCTTGCTAATTGCGAAACGCAATGGGAAACAATTTGAAGAAGGCCAAAGGCGGTATTAGCCCGAAAGTTTCCCCTGCCTGCCTGCCATCGAGAAGCCTTCTCAACTCATTTCAAAGTAATTTGCCACAGAAGCCAATTCCTCAGTGGGCGTAGTGTGGCCGGGCTGGGCGTGGCAGGCTCTCTGTTTAACATTTTATTGGTAACCAAAAATTTTACACATCAATCTCGGTTGTTGTTGGGGAGGCACGTTGTTGCGGTTCTGGTTGTGGGGTGGAGCGAGAGCTAAAGTGTGTTTGATGTTCCCCGGATTTTCCAGGGGCGGGATTCGGGACTGTTCGGGGGGGGTGGGGAGCCACAAATCCCTGAACAACTGCACCTGCCGCCCTCCCGATACTGGTCAGACACAACGGCAGTCCCGAAAACGCCATTATCGCAATGCAAAAACTTTGCCAAATTGGCAGACAACATGCAACATGCAAAATGTACGACTAGCAGTGGTTACACTGAGAGAAATAGTGGGGTTAAACAGAGGTACTGTTTAGAAAAATAAGCAAATAAGCAGATAGTTTAAATTTCATAAATTCCTAAGCAAACTGTTGAAGTTTTTTAGGTCTCAGAGTAAAGAGCATATATGCTTCTATAGAAGAACAGGACTTTCTTATATTTTATTTATTATTTTTCTATTACAAAACTGTATATTCATTTATATTTATATTATTGATATATTATATTGTTATTATTTATATTATATTTCATTTTCTATATATTTATATTAATATTTCTTTATACATTTTCTTCCCCTGCACTTGCAATCCCTTCGCAGGTAAAACGCCTAACCATGGGCATCGGCCTGCTGCGGGGCACCGAGGACAGTCGTCCGTTGGTGCACAGCACCTGCGGTTCCTCCTCCCTGACCTCTGGATCCGGGTCCACGCAAACCATCTCCGATGGCTATGTGAACGAGGCCATCTGCGATGGGACGCCGGAGAAGTATGTGGCCAGCAAGTTCGGCGACTCCTGCCGCCAGTCGCTCTCGGCCCTCGAGAGCGCCACGCAGCGCCTGCAGGTGGAGCTGCCGGCCAGCAACAAGAAGTATCTGCGGGAGACGTGCAGCGGTAAGTGTGGCACTGAGAGAAAATACTAAAATACTGGATTAATTAATTAATTAATTAACTATTTCATAGCCAACTCCAGTCCGAAACTGTTTCCCGCCCACGGCTCCCTGCGCCTGGACAACCTCAGCCTGGCCGAGCAGCAGGAGCTGAAGGGAGCCGCCTGGTTCCAGGCGGGCATACCCCGCGAGATCTCGCTGGAGGTCCTGTCCCGCCAGAGTCCGGGCGCCTTTCTGGTGCGCCAAAGCAGCACCAAGCCGGGATGCTTTGCCCTATCGCTGCGGGTGCCGCCACCTTCGCCGCGCGTGGCTCACTATCTGATCCTCAGGACGCAGAGGGGCTACAAGATCAAGGTGAGATGGGGATACCTTGGATTTACTGGACTTACCCCACTGATTCCCCCAAATTCTCACCCTTCAGGGCTTCACCAAGGAGTTCGGCTCGCTGAAGTCGCTGATCACACACCACTCGGTGATGCCGGAGCTGCTGCCCGTGCCGCTGACCCTGCCACGCCCTCCCAGCGCCCGATCTCAGCGGTCACAGGCCGTCTATGATGGGGGTCAGGAGCAGGGCGGGTTACGGAATGGAAACGGGGGCGGAGGCGGTGGTGGAGGCGGCGGGGACTTTGAGATGTACGGCTCGCTGAACGACTTTCGGAAAATGATGGCCGATTTGAATGTGTGACCGCTGGGCGCACTTAATTAATTAAGTAATTATGTCACGTTGATTGAATTAAGCTGCGCGGCTTGTCACATTGTCCGGGTCGAGACAGGATAACAATCTGTTTAATTTGCGTAATTGGCTGTGCGGACGACGGTTGACGTGGCTACCGATGAATAGGCTAGGCTCCGGCACCAGCGCCTCCCTACTCCGACCCCTCCCCCCCATACACCTGTCGCTGTGTCTACCTGCTGCCTGCCCGTCAGGTGCTACAAAAATCGCACAAATTTTTTATGAAAATTGATAATAAAATCAGGCTGGGAATTGCGAGAATGCGCTCGAAATCATTTTTGCAAAACTGATTAAAAAAGTGGAAAAATATGCAAACGGACACACATCCGGGTGATTATTATTATTTTTCGCGTTTTCATCATTTTCACTCGCATTGTATGGCTTTTTTCGCGAGAGAGAGAGAGAGTGGCAGGTGCAGCAGACACAGACAGACCTCTGAATGGGGCAGCCGGATTAAATGTTAATGTTTTTTTGGGGGCAGGAAGGGGGTGGCTGCAAGGGCATTTGATGCCCACAAAATAAAGGAAAACAACTAGATAGATAGACTTGTATACATATATATGAACTTGATAATAACTGTATTGTGACTCCGTGTATTTTGTGTAATAAAAAAAGGGAAAAAGAAAGTATACCTGCTATTTTATTACATACACATTTATTGTTGTTTTTTCGGGACATGTGTTGCTAATTAAGTAATAATTACGAATTATAATTAAATATAAATATAAAATTAAGATACAACATTGCCTTGAATCAGTTTAAAAATATATTTTACGGGTTCCCTAATAGTTAAGAAATAATAGGAAAATATTTGTACAATTTATCACATCATCAAGATATATTATTATTATTTATTTATAAAATCACTTTTTCAATGAAAGGCGCCAATTGGAACTGGCGCTATAAGGAGGAACTAATTTGAAACCTTAGCGCTGCCAGACAAGGGCCAGGGAGAAGTCGCCCCTGGCGTTGCCAGACAGCGTGAATAGGGTGCCGAGCTTCATTTCTTCTCCGATAGAAAGCGTTCTCCGTGTTCGCAAAGTAATAAAGTGGCAGCGCTGTTGTCGCAAAATATAGTTGCCTCGCTGGCCGTCTAGTGGCGCGCTTGCCTGAAAGTGTACGCGTTTGGCGTTGCCAGACGGGGTTAAAAAGGTGGCGAGCTTCATTTGTTTTCCGATAGAAGGCGTCGCAGTGTTCGCATTTTCTCTTTTGGCCGACAGGTGGCGCTTTCTGTGTAAAAAAAACTCGGGCGCGTAAAAACACCGGGCGCTAGTGTCAAAAACGGCCGCCAGTGGCGCTATTTTTTTACGATATTCGACTTCGAACTGTTATACAGACCTACGATATAGACAAAGTTGGGCTAATTCGAGTTCGAAAAGCGACCTCTGTTGGAGTTTTGTGGAAGCGTCTTACGTCTTTAAAATAACAGCAGATGGTGCTGTGTGTGTATATGGGCATTTCCATGAAAAGGTCAACCACGACCAAAAAATTAAAAGCTTTCTTAAACACTTGGTT
>JAEIIU010015904.1:0-12927 GCA_018874675.1 Drosophila baimaii | reverse complement strand
TCATGAATTGGTTTTACTCCGTTCCCGAAAATCCATATCGAGGCTAAAGAAGTTTCACTTCAAAAATTGCTAATTAAAAAAAAAAGGATTTTAAGTTCATATATTGTATGTAGTAGTTTTTTTTTTGTGTTTTATTCTTTATAATTTCTTTATTTTTACATACATAGATATTCATGTTCCATAAAAATAATTAAAACTCCCAACAAAAGAAGTTTTAGTAAACTTTATTCCATATTTTTGTGTCTGTTTTTTCTTAAGAAAACTTAAGAAATAATGATAAGTAACCTTATGGGTTTTACAGCGATATAACACGATAATTGTAGACAAAGTTGATATATTAAAAGAAAATAGTCAAGATATGTTAAACAAAAAATACTGAAAGCATATGCGCTTGTGCTTTTCCTGCAAAGTAAAATGTAAGATTAAAAAGCTTTAAAAAACAGTCATTTATTTTAAAAAAAAATTATTGAAATAATGTTAACGCTTCTACATAAATATGTGGAATTTTTCAAATTATTTTAATAGTTTGACAATCGAATTAACTTTTAAATGAACACTACACATTATTGCTATTATTTATTTAAGTTGAGCACTTTTTTGTGTCTAATATATATTCTAGACACATTAATTTGCAGTACAAATTAAGGACTTAAACCATATTAAAAACAATATCGTTTTCTATGAAGTACATTTTAAAATTATAGAATAGTTAAGAATTGTTATGCTTTTGTTAGTTTATTAATTATTTTAATTTTCAATTAATTTTCTATTTTATTATTAATTAATTATTTTTCAACATCTGTTATATTTTTTTTATTTTCGTACTAACCACTTAAAATTAATATGTATAAGCCCATTTTTGTGAGCAGTAAATCTACCAGCCTATATGGGATTAGATCAAAAGCACTCGCGGCATATATGAATTCTATTAGGAGTTTAAAAAAGTTAGAAATAAATAAATATATGAAATAAACGTATACGGGATATGTCGCATAAGAAACTTGTTGTGGCGCCACCTATGTACCGTACGACCTTGGTGCGCCACCTACACGTTCATTACATGCGACCTGCGTTCTACATACGACATGCATTCTCTACATAGCGGCGTACAAAATTCCCAATATTTCCGTAAATGTAGGCTTCTTTTTTATAGCAACTCCCATTCAATTTGCGTTCAGTTCCAATTCAATTAAGTTAGTTGAATGCGAGGCTCCCTTCGCCGTCTTTGCAGGGAAATCCCCAATTTTTTTTGGTTGCCACAAATCAAGAGCGTGTGTGGGTGTGTTTGTGTTATTCCTCAGCTTCCTACTGATTTTCAGCTCCATTTTAAGCCAGGCTTAGGACACTCCAAAAGAAAGGGAAGAGCAAAAGAAAAAAAAGAAAAAAAATGGAAAACCGATCAGGCGAATGATGCGATAACAAGGGAATTTTCGGGCGCACAGTGTTCGGTGTTCGCAAATCGCCCATTAATAATTTGAATTAACTTTTGTTGCCTGGTTAAACACACTCGAAGGGCCGTGGGTCGGGGGCGGTGGGCGGAGGGCGACAATACCCACACACACACACACACACACACGCAGAGGACGCATTAAATTCAATTAACAAGACATTGTAAATATTGTCACACCTTTCACAAAAGTCAACACGAGGCCAACACTCGAAACTGGTCGATGTTGTTGTTGTTGTTGTTGCCTGTCGACAGCCGCCACTTTATTCTTTGCATGCTGTATTGCTGCTGCTTTTTTTTGTCGCTTGTTTGCATACGGATAGAGCGGCGGGGCGACCTGTCGCCGTACACAATGCGAAAAATAGGCTAAGAATAGCGGAGATAACAGAAACGAGGGCCTGGTGCGCCTGCCGTGCCTTAATATTTGATGGGCGAACAGAACAGCCGCCGCCATTACCAGAAATAAAGTTCACCAAGAGGTGTTCGCTGGCAAAGCCCATCGCTGTCGGTGTCACTAAACATTCGAGTATTTTGCACTCGATACTCGCGGCACTTGGCTTATTCGAAAATCTTTCCAAAAGTAAGACAGGAGATTTTAAATAGGGCGCGAAAAAATATGTACAAGTCCATGAAGTCCTCATCTTGCAAGCAGATTTGAACAAGTGGCTTTGGGAAAAATTATTATGGGTTTTATATAAGAACGTTAGAGGCCTTTCACACGCCGGCTGTTAGAACTAATTACGCCTTAAATTAGCCCATTTGTAGAGCCCCAAATTATTTCAATAATTTGCCATATATCATGCTTCCCTAGAAAATTAATTAAGGTTGCTTTTTTTGATTACTTTTTCTCTGTTTATATTTAGTTTACATCTAGATTTTTTGTTGGCGAAAAAATAAATAAATAACATTATAAATATACATATGTATGTAAGTCTGTACTTGAAGCGTTACAGCGTTACGTTAAGTTAATAATAGAGTGAAATAATAGTAATAGTAATAAAAATAATTCTAAAAAAATAAAAAGGTCGCCAAACCCCACGCATAATAAAAATAATATTAATAATAATAATAATAACAATAATACTACTAATAATAATAATTATAATAATAGTAATAATAATAATAATAATAATAATATTAATACTGGAAACTCACATTAGAGAGGATAGAAAATACCGAGGTATCGATAAAGCATTGATATTTGGTGCAAAAAGGATAAGTCGACATTGTGTTTGATATATCGAACTCTGCCAAAAAAAGGGCCTAAGCTAAGTTTAAGCTATTATTGTTTGAAAAAAAAAGGTTTTAAATAAGTTTAAAATAAAGTCTGCAAAGAGAGAAAATACATTTAAGGACAATTAAAAGTATAAAAAAGGGTGGCAAAAATTAAAAAGTCAGCCATTTTGTTATTTTTCATTGAAAATGTTTGATTCTGCTTGCGGCCATAGCCAGACATCTAAAGAGTAAAATGCCGTTTGCTTCATATCGATAAGTGCAATAGTTTTGAAATGAGAGTGTCATCCATCTTCGAAGTAGACAACTTTCAGCAGCCAATTTCAAGAACGCCATTTTGAAAAAAAAAAAAATTTTAAGTAATTTTATGTACATCTGTATGTACTTTTATAGGTAAACAAATTTATTACCTAACATTTTTTGTATTATAAATAAAATGTATGAAAAAAAATCAAGTTTTTCAGAGTAACCTGGCCTTAATAAAATTTTCGGTTACTCATTCAATATTATCGATAATATTAATATTTTAATGTTAAGTGCGCTATTTTTCGATACATCAAGCTTAAAAATATTTTCGTTGTGATATTAAACGCAAAATTTCTTATCGTTATATTATATAGGAATATTCCTCTAGATGTATGTACATCCCAAATATAAATACATAGACATTAAATACCCGCTGTCTTGAGTTCCCATCGCGTGAGGTCTCCAGAGCGATCAAATATAGGCAAGGACGACCCTTTTCCGCGAAGGCAAGCAGCCAGCTCAGCCCCATTATACAGCCCACTTAGTCCTGTTTGTGCAATTTGCTTAAAAATTAAATGAGATGTGTAAGTAAATGGCCCAATGAAGTGTCTAACAACGGGATTGAGTAGCTTAAGATCTCATCAAATGTGTTCTATATCAAGTTTCCCACCTATCATAGCATAATTTCGCTGTTCGATAGCGACTACTTTCTCCCAGTGTATGGAAAGGCAGGTAAGCAGCCAGGTAATGGATCAATAACTTGGCAATTTTTGATTCCAGCTCCCATTTGCAGGTGCTAAGGTTAGAGGTCACACAGCCCACGTACGTGTGTGTGTGTGTGTGTGCGTACGATAAGCCCAGACTTTCCTCCACTTTCGCATCCTGTGTGTGCGTAATTGTATCTATTTGATATGTTTGGCTTGTCTGCCGAGCGCCATTGTTGTTGTTGTTGTTGTTGTTGTTGTTGTTGCTACTCATTTCCATGATTGTCGCGGCCGCGGGGGGAAGCGAGGGGCATCGCATCCCCAACCCGTTCCCTGAATCCTTTCCCCAAGTGTGATGTATGCGGGTGCGAAGTGGATTAGCGGTTTTGAAAAGATATGTGCAGCATTCCCGACCGCCGAGACAGCGACGGAGCCCCCGAGACGGAGATGGAGACACGGGCAACGGAGCCAGAGCTGGAGCCAGAGCCAGAGCCGGAGCCGGAGCCAGAGCCAGAGCCCGGGCCGGGGTCGGGGTCGGAGATGTGAATGGTTATGGGAATGGGATGCTTGACCTACATAGCAGGCGGCACGGGTGTTTGGCCCTTTTGCCCCCGGACCTCTATAATTACGGAGCTCTGGCGACCGACTGGGGGCCACTGGCGCCATTAACCCTAACGAGGCGGCGTCATTTTAATGAATATCGGGTTAATGAATATTTTATAGAAAAAATGTGCAATGCACGCAAGGCCGCGTAGAAGAGGTTCTCGCACCTGGACTCTGGTCAAGCACAGCTTGATGGGAGATGGGTGCTGGGAGATGGGTGAGCTGTAAGCTGGAACACCTCACTCTTTGTGAGGTTTACTTTGGGCCACACTCAATAAAAATTGCAGCGCATCGAAAGAGGGTCACGTAGTTTAATTTTGCTTACTCCGTGAATGAGTGCAATTGAAATGAATAGAAATGTGCAGCTGCTGTGGCGTCGCGTCGCATCGCATGGCATCGCGTCTGCCTGCCTGCCCCGAAAGTCCTTTCCCGGCGGATACGTGGGCAGCCGCCAGGACTGTCATTGGGTGAAATATTTACCAAGGAATGGCATGAGCCAAAAGGGTTTCCGGTGCATTTGCATTGGCACTCAGTGGGCACACTTTATCGCCTGCAGGCACTGCACTCTCTCAAGGTGACCAAAGCCAAGCTCATATATAGTATGCAGATGCCTTGCAGGACACTGGGGCACATTTAAATTAGATGAGGCAATTAAGCCTGTGGCTCTCCAATGGCTTTGGCTGTGTGGTGAATATATCTAAAAAAATTAAAAATAAAAGTCTGTTAGAAGCGGCAATTAGGAGTGTCAGTTACCCTCCACCTTCCTGCCTGCTTTTCTAGGGAAGGACAGGAAAGAAGTTATGTATTAAAAACTAGCAGAAAAAGGCACATTAGCAGGGCCATAAAAAAACTGTGGTAAGTTTCATTTTACATGATTTTTAATCACCTTTTGCTTTTGAGAAAATCAGGAGTCGCAGTTCCAGATAACCTTTCGCAGTGACACACTTCACTTCTCCCTAAATGCGATCTCTGTGTGTTCCAGCATATAAATCCAGCCTCGATTTATATACCCTAGACTTGAATTTCATATAAAAATCCAAGGTATGTAATATTCCTTCGAAGTACTATCTCCTTCCGCACCTTATCTCTCATCCTGTCTGCAAGCTTCTTGGCCACTGCATTGCCTGGTCTTAATTGGCATCTGAAGTATCTTGAAATGAATTACTAATTAATCCTTTACACAATACTCCTCACTCAATATTGATCATTTCGAGCTGTGCAAGGAGGTTCCTGGGTGTTTTTTTTTCGCCAAAACTACAAACTCCAAAGTTGGCAAACGAAATGTGATGGCCATGGTCATGGATATAAATTAAGCGTAATCGGTTTATTAACTGGCAGCAGCGACGGCAGTAACCCCTTTGGGTCGGCATTTGGTTGGAAAATGATTGGGGCGCCTTGGTTACGAGTGGATTGTGTGCTGTGCTGGCCGGGCTTAGGGCAATTAGGCATCAATTTTCATTGCCGTTTTGGCCATTTTGGAGCCACACTGTTTTGGGGCAATTAGCCGAGTGCACAGTGGGGCCTGGAGTTCTCTCCAGTCGTCCTTTCAGTCAATAATAACCGCCCCGGGGATGTCTGTCCTCCGCCCTCTGCCCTCCGTTGTCCGTTAGGCCGTAGCCGTAATTCAAGGGGTTTTAAGTTCTGCTATTGATTTGCTGCCAGGGATTTTGGCCAACGGGGAATCCAAGTTTAGGCCTCCCGCCAGAGTGTGTGTGTGTGTGTGTGTGTGCGTAGGTGCCAGAGCCGAGTGTGTTTATGTGGGCTTTGTCCTCGGAGCATTGTTTGCCGGTTGAACTTAGCCTGGAGGCGGCTCAAGAGGAGCACCAGCAACAGGAAAGTCAAGATTCGGAGGCCAAAAAAAAAAAAAGGGAACTGAACAAGCTGGCACCTGGCAGGTGAACCATCAGAGCATCGACAACCAGCAAAAGCAAACATAAATAAATTATTCAACTTTGGCAACGCCGAACTGAACTGAAAGCCCTGCAGTCGCAGACCACATGGCCCTGCCATTACGTCCTTCGCTGCGAAGGGGGCATAAAAACAGGACTCAAGGGCAGCTGCTACTCCTGCTCCTGCTCCTGCTCCTGCTGGTGCTGCTCCTTCACGTGAATGCGTTTCGAGGCGACTACGCACATAAAGCCAAAAAAGAGAGCGGAATTGGGTCAACTTGGATTGGCGTTTGATGAATACGTTACGAGCCGAGGGGAAGTTCAAGGGAGTTCTCTTGTCTGTCTGTCTGTCTGTCTGTACACCGAGGCGACAGGAAGTTGTACTATTTTTTGGCCTTTATGTCCACGGCTGCTAGTGTGTGTGTGTGTGTGTGTGTGTATGGCCTCGATACGCAGGAGTTTAGGTAATGAAAACGCAAATACCCTAGACCAACTCTCAAAATAAAAACTTCTTCAACTAAATTGATGCTTGGAATTGAAAGTGTCTCTAGTTAGGGATGTACATATATCGATAGAAAAAGTATCGACTAAAATTGTGAAGATATCTTAAAATATCGAAAAACATTTTATGTTAAAATATTGATATTATCAATAATATGGAACCAATATATGAACAAGTTATTTCATTTAATTAAAATACAAGTTTTTTAATAAGTTAAAAAGTTTGAAAAAGGTAAAATATTGAGTTAATCGATAATATTAAGGCAACAGGAATTGAATGTGTCTCTATTTAGAGATGTACATTTATCGATAGGAAAAGTATCGACTAAAATATCGAAGTTATCTTAAGATATCGAAAAACATTTCACGTTAAAATATTGATATTATCAATAATATGAAGCCAATATATGAACAAGTTATTTCATTTATTTAAAACATCAGTTTTTTATTAACTTTAATAGTTTTAAATGGTAAAAGGTGGAGTTTATCGATAATATCAAGCCAATATACGAGAACACAACATCTGATAAACTAAATTGCTTATTACTTTTCAGTATTTTTTGCCAACAATAATAGTTTTATCTAAGCTTAGGCTTTTCTTTGGCGCACTTCGATATATTAAACAAAATATCGATTAATGACGCATATATCGATGAAACAGTAGTAATATATTGATATTTTATGCCAACACTGAATACTAATAATTAATTTAGATTATTTTTCCTTAGTTTTGTATTTATTTTAAAAGGTATATCAGCTTAAAATTACAATTTTCTTATGAGATGACTTTGATCTGTTCAAATTCCGCCTATATATGACGGATTAACCTATGATATTAGCTGTATTCAATGAGATAATGGAAACAGAAATAAATCCAGTCTAAAACTGCAAATTCTTCCCTTACTTTATACAAGGCCTGGCAGGTTTTGTTTAACTTAAAGAGACTTTCTAGGAATAAGCAAAAAATATCGCTTCAGTTAACCAAAGAAAACGAAATACCCCCCCATTTCTTTGAGGGTAGCTGGCCAGCGAGGTGATGGCGAGTCAAAGGGCCAGAAGGGGCAGCAGGACAAGGAAGTCTCAAAGTTAGTCAACTCGGCTGAAGTCCTGTCACGCACGTGAGCCTTGAAAGTCGGCCAACGCGGCAAAGGCTAGATGGAGATGAAGGCCAGACATGGCTGCTGCTACTGCTGCTGCTCCTGCTGCTGGCCGCAAACTGACAGGCTCCACCTGGCCACCAGGACTCTCAATATCTGCGCCACGAAACTGATTTATCAGGCAGGACGAGTCCGAGGCACCGCGCCAGCTGCATTTTGATTAGGCCCCAGCAAGGTTAATTGGATGCGATGGGAGTTCGATTGAACCAGAACCCCATAAGCCCTAAGAGGCAGGACATAAGACGCAGGCAGCAGGACGCAGGACACAAGACGTAAGCCTTAAGCCCCCACATTGGCACTCGGCCTGCGCCCCATTACCGAATTTCCCCTTCGGGCTAAACAAATTGCTGTCAACGACAAAAGAAGCCCATAAAAGTAACGCAAATAAACAATTTCACTTAAATACAATATAAAAACACGGAAGCAGACCCCCCAGGGGGGGGCAGCGCCCGCTTGTGTCCGGACTTTGGAGGTCGATTCGCTTAGACGCTTGATCGATTCCCAGACCGATTCGATACGACTACGTTAGCAGCCGCCTGCCTGCTTCCAGGACGTTGACAATTAGTTCGCAGGCAAATTGCCCGAAACGCCGAAAGTACCGCAATGTGGTGTGCTCTGTGCTCCCTGCTCCCTGGCCGGTGTCGAACGGGAAACCCCACTCAAATTAAGTGACAATGGCAAGCAAATACATAATGAATTATTCCATAAGCTGCTAAACTGGGTCAACTGCTCCTTAGTCACCGTTCCGGCAGCTCCTTGGGGTGGCTTCTGTTTCTCGGCTTCGGTTTTGGGGGAAGTGGTATGGCAGTGGGAGTCAGAGTGGGTGTAGGGGTGGGCGTAGGGTCGGGCGTGGGAGTGGGCATGGGAGTGGGTCTGGGAGTCCTGCTCGTAGTCCAGGGTTGCGGCTTGCCACGGGGCAATTGTATTTGATATTTATCGCCCTGCAGTTGCGGCAAAGCAGAGCACGCCGAGCAGGACCCGCGGCCAATGTGAATGTCCATGATTTGTTGCGGAAATAAAAATATGAACTGGCTGTGGAGGAACAGTGCAGCCAGCCAGGCAGGCTCTTGAACGTTTCTATACTTACTTAAATATACTATATAAATATATATTTAATTACAGTGCCCTGCCTACCTGTATCTCCTTACACCGCTTGCAGCGCCTTGTCGATTAAAATTGATTGATTTATAGTCAGTAAGCCAAGCGCATTGCTGGCTCTCACAATAGAAGTTAATGCCTCAATGTCTCATTAGCTTGGCACTACTCCCATCTCCGATTTCAGAGCTCTCAGCGCCTTCCCCTCACCTCCGGGTGTCATAATTAGCCATTGTACAGCTCTCCTCTCTGCCCCTGCCCTGCCCTGCTCTGCTCTGCTCAGCGCTGACAGCGGTTTGGCTTGGTTCTCTGGGTTCGGTTACAGTTACTGCTCTGGTTTCGGTTTCCACGAGATCAACAGCAGCTGTTCCCGGCACCCGGGGCGTATGAGTGATAGGCCGGCAAGAGACACGAGGCAGGAGGAGACTGGCGGGGAACTGGGGGGGACCCTTGAATAAATCATCCCCATTATGGCCCGCGGCTGCCGTTCAGCCCGGTTTAGTTGCCACCAACCTTCTCCGCATCCGCATCCTCCTCCTCCTTCGCCCGCTTCTCCGGCTGGGACTGTGAGTCCCGAGCATATGCACTTCTGGCGTGTATCTTCCCAAGGACCTTGGGCCATCGGACAACGGGGGATAATAGGTTATATCAACGACGCATTGCATTAGCAAATGCCAGGCACTGTTTAAATCGCATAATTAATGGTGGGCAAGTGAGTGACAGGCGGTGCGAATTACGCAAATGGAACCGGACATTGTCCAATTTGCAGCCAGGGTTTCCGATCCTTTAATTTCACACCATTGATTAATAGATGGGCTGTCTCCTTGGGCAGGGTCCTTGCTGCCGCTCCTGCAACTGTAAAGAATTAATTCTCCCAGAGAAATCAGGCAAAGAAAATGTTTATCCGCTTCCTTTTCGAATTGTAAGCAAAAAAAAGGGTAAGGCCAGAGCCTAGTGCACTGATTAAATGTGAGAAAAGAGTGGCAAGTATTTGAGAAAAATGAAATAATCTAGTGTAAGGGCCTTTGATTAGAGCCAAGTTTCCCTTCGATTTGTTTGTGACTTGCACTTCCAACTTGAAGAAACAAACAGGGCATTGGTGTTTTTTCAATTTCAAATCACTGATTAATTAATGGACTTTCATAGAGCATTGCAAATCCGCTGCTGGACACTTAGGGTAATCAAAAAGAGTAAAGGAAATCAAGCAGGCATTTCAAAGCTCTTCTCAGCTGCAAAGGATATATTTATAAGAAAAAATCAGAAGAGAAAACATGATAAAGAAACTTCCCTCTTCACTCAAAGGACCTTAGTTTGAGTGAATCAACGTTTGCCAACGACTTGTGTCTCTCCCAGCAAGGCTCCTCCTGCGAAACAGTCCCTCTACTGTGTAGAAGCCTCTATTTCCGGACGCCACTCTTTGTCCGCGAATGCGAATTGCTAGGCAGCCCCGTTCCGGAAGCCATTCCAGCAGCTCAGCCCGGCTCGACTCCACTCAACGCAACACAGAACTCAGTGTCATTGAACTTGGTAAACAATTTTTAATCACATGCCTCGACACCACCCAGGCCCAGGCCCCCCGATTTGACGCCGATGCCAAATTAAATTGAATAAATCTCGGCCCACGCAGGCTGGGAGGTGGGGGCGGAACCAGCTCGACTGTAATGAAGTTGTGCCTGCTGTTCCAAGGGGGCACAGTGACTTTAGCGTTCAATATCATATAGAGAATATGGATAAGTTTGATATATTACCATTAAAAATATCTAGGAATTTTGCATTTTATGTTAAAATATTAATAGTATCGATTATATCCAACAAATATCCAAATATTATATTTAATTTTTACGTTTATGTATTTATATCACCATTTATATCCCATAGTTTCGTATTCGTTCTTTTTATATTAGTTTAAACCTATTTTGTGCATAATTCGATATATCAAACAGATAATAAATTTATCGCACATTGATTGCCACGCTGATATATCGATTAATATATCGGTATTCGCTCCAATTATCTAAACTGTATTGACATATCTATATTTTCTGTTTTCCCTAGTAGTTGTCCATCCGTAGTCGAAACATCAAGTTTATATTATCTTTGTATATATATTTATGAATCGAAACATTTATCGATATTTTTAATATCGAAAAATATCACTTCCAACGTCAATATAATCTAATAATTTATATTATCGATACATGTCAAAAATATCGTATTTAATCAATTTATTTATCCAATATCTCAAAAAGAATATTGATTTTCGCACTTACATTCCAACGTTTAAATATCGATTGATATATCAACTTTCGCATAAAATATCTATACAATATCAGATTGATATATCGACATTTTGTGCCATCCCTAAAAATTCTTCCTCCTCATGGCGTATATAAAAAAACAGAAACAAGAAACGCCCTTAAAATATATAAAATTTGTACGAAAATGTATATTTTTCCTTTCATAATAAAGAGGCATTTTCTAAAAGCCAAGCTCACTGTGCCCCTGAGCTATTTCCATGCTTTTTCGCCTTCCACCTTCTCGGGTTTTCCCACCACCACCAACACCAACGAGGCTAACAAAAGGGCGCGTGAAATATGCGAAGAAGCTAAGAGGCATGGGCCATGGGGCATGGGTCATGGGGCCGAGGTCCTGCGTCAACACGCAATTGTTGACGAGTTGCCAAAAGATTTGCTCCCGCTTGCCGCGGACTGCTGACGGCGAGAGAGAGGAGAGAGAGAGAGCTCCACCTGGCGTGCCTGGTGAGCGTTCATCTTGACCAGAGGGCCAGCGGGTGGTGGTCCTCGATTAACGAACGGGGTCAATGAACGAACGATTGGCCACCGCCTTCGCCCACGCCCACATTACCGCCACCGCCTCCACCACTACTGTGCCGCGTTGCGTTGCGTTACGTGTTACGTGTTGTTTTTAATTGGCAAAACAAACGTAATTAAAGCATTTAGCAGCCAGATTGAATAATGAGTAATCGCCAGCGAGAAGCTCGACAGCCGAGCAGGAGCCAGGAGCTGGCGAACCGGCAATTAGTGGCCAGTGCGAGTCCGGCGCGGAGCGATAACCAGAAGCAGAACAAGCGGCAGGGTCCGGTTTCAGCGCCCACCAGGACACCGCCACCCCCTGGCACAAGCTCTTTGCTGGCTAACTGAATGGCTGACTGAATGACTGACTGAATCAGTGTTCAAAAACCCGCAGTCCAGTTAGCAAAAGTCGCAATATTTTTGCTTTTTTCACTACTTCAACTGCGAGCAACTGGCAAGACGCCCTCGGCGCTCCTGGCGTATGAGTGATATAGCTGTAATTGGGAGAAACCATGGCGGCGTTCAATTACACCACGAGAAAAAATAAGAAATACGCAAAGAAAAAACATAATTAGGCAGGACAACGCTGATTAATCTTAGTCACTTTGTTTTTATACCCTTGCAGAGGGTATTTTAATTTTTTGTCAGAAGTTTGCAGCGCAGTTAAGGACACTTATCTGATCCTAAAAAGCAGCAGTAGTCCTCACGGCTCTATTCCGCGGGTTAGCAAAGAGAACGGTAGAATTGGTGCTGTCACCTGGTAATTTTCTAGCTAAATCTAGGATTTTTTTGAGTAAAATTTCATATTACAGAACATGTTAGCCTTTTTATTTCCCATCTCTAACCCCTCCATATTATAGTTCTTGCTCACAAAAATGCAATGTTCAGAGATAACTTTAGTAGTGCAGACCACTGCTATAGGCTATATCTCTCTATCTCTATTATTCTTTTTCTATATCTATATGTAAAGATATATCTATTTGTATCTCTCTTTCTCTCTCCTTCTATCTTTATATCTCTCTATACTTATATCCAACTTTCTCTCTTTCTCTTCATTTATATCACTCTTTATCTATATTTAGCTATCCCTCTTTCATTCTTGATTAATTTTTCTCTGCTCAATCTGCTTCAGAATCAGAGACTATAAATACACGCACTATCGTCGAACTTGCCTCATTATACCCTTGCAGGGTATTATAATTTTAGTCAGAAGTTTGCAACGCAGTGAAGGAGTCATTT
>JAEIIU010015670.1:0-19225 GCA_018874675.1 Drosophila baimaii | reverse complement strand
TTTTAAAGGAAACAGTTGCGATGCATAAAATTAACAAAAATATATTTTATTTATTTATTAACTTATCAACAAAAAAACATATTCTTTTATGTGAAATGATTAAACATAAACATGTTAAGGAACAAAATTAATGAAATGCTTAAAACTAATAATATTAACGAACACAAGTTTTAAAGTATCACTTTTTCAGAGATTAAATGAAATTAAAATGAAATACAAACGAAACGCCTCCAAATATAAACATTAAACTGACGAAATAATTATGTATGTATGTATGTATGTATGCAGCTCGATTTGTATCGGAACATTCGATCACGATCGATCTCGACCATTCTTTGCCGCTCAAACAAAAAATCTGAGTCAATGATAGAGTATGATCGAAAAAATGTTGATCGTTGCAGCTCTCTGATGTAGATAGGGTGGGCATTATTCTATAAAATTATCTTATTAAATTTCCATTTCCGCTCTTGACATTTCAACTACCTTTTCTTCCACAGTGTGAAAGCGAAAATGGTGGCGAGGTGGTGTGTCTCGGTAGTTATGTACTTAAGTGCCCTTTCTGAGGGGTTTTGGGGCAGTGCCGCTGTGGGCGGATTCAGATGGCACCTTGTGCCCTCTAATGGCTCAACAGTTCGCAAATTAGGTGCCTACTACAGTTTACAATTGCCAAGCGGCTTTGCTGCGGGATTTTCGTGTGACCCGACCGACCGGATCATATATATTAAATTAGGCCCACCGACGACCAGTCTCTCCCAACTCCTGCCTAGAAGAGCACTTTCGATGGCTGTGGCCAGCTCCCAGGACTTAATGGGCCGAATACTTGAATCTATTATGGATTCGCGCTAAGGAGAATTTTGGGTAGCCGAGGCATCGATTTCATGGTTAGCAGCTAATTGGCTATTTGCAAATTTCCTTGCCAAATAATCTGTGCATAGTGGCAGCAGCTGGCGAGGATTTTCGGGTGATAAAGAGGAATTTCAATGAATTAACTAAAAGAACAGCATTATTTTACTTACTTTGTAGTAAAATTTTCGCAAAAGTACCGTGATTGGTATATTCAAATAAAATTCGGGTTCGGAATAATTTTATAAATTTGCGCAAAAGTTCCATCAAGAATTTGTATGTATAATCTGTATTCAGATGTGTCAAAACTGACACATTTTGTCTGAAAGCGATTATTTTACATAAACATTCTTAAAAATAGAACCACTTCGTTGCAAGGGAAAATACTTAATTTTATTCCAAGCGATGTTCGACCAATATTTTGAATTTTAGGTATTTCTTCTATTGATGCACTTACCCATTGAGATTTTTGCAATCAAAATTAAAGATGCAAACGTATCTGAACTTGAAATTGCATTCTCATTTCTGGGCGTTCAATCACCGTGAGGTCATCAAACTTGAATGTGTCAAGCATCAAGGCCAGATGACAATCAAATTTCGAATAAAAAAAAACTATGAGCACATAAACCTTCTTCAGGCAGTCAGTGCACTGTGCACAGGCACTCGTTCAAATACTTTTATTTATTTTCCTTTGGTTTATTTAAACACTCGTGTCGGATTCTCGTGTAATTATTTTGAAATTCGAATTTTTTTTGCGGCCACCTCGAACCCCAGCCAGTGGATGAGGTTCAAACACGATTACAGCGAAATTGCAATTGCAATTTGTTGTTTGTTCTTGACGGGCCTCCGCTTCCTCTCTTGTTTTTTCCGTGGGCTAGTGCCAAAATGCTATTTGCAGACAAAGTGCATGCGGAAATACAAAATTCGCAAACAAACCGCAAAAAGACAGCAAAAAGTCAAGTCAAAACACAGCGAGAGAGCGATAATAACAATGGCAGCAGAAAATATCAACAAACCATCACAGCTGGCTGACTGGTTGGCTGCGGGCAGGAAATGTAAATTTACTGATGCCGATTATTTATGCATACAAGTGATTTATGTATGTTTCCCGAGTGTTTGCTTTCGCTTTTCCGCCGACCAGCCCAGCCAATTAAATATGGAAAATAAAATGCTAACCGAAAAGAATCATCGTCACTTCCTCATTTAACCTGCGGAATTTTCAATTACACATCGTCTCACACAAAACAATAGACAGCGAACAAAATACGCAAAATGAAAAGTGAAAAACTCTCCAAGGCGCAGGCGCCAGGAGAAATTCCCCAAATACGAGAGAGAGAGAGTGTGGAAAATTGGGAGAGAATATTTCTGGTATGTGCGTGCTGTGTTGGTAGGTGGAAAATTTTAGCCACTGCTCAAAATGAGCATGCAATGGGAAAATCGAAATTTTCATTCATACTATAAGGTGAATTGCACAGTGATTCACATTGACAAAGAATATGAACCACAGATATTGGTATTTAAAATCGATATAATTTCCAAATGGTATCAATTTAATTTTATTTTTGTAGTTTCTGGATTATAAATATCTCTCTTTAGCCCTATTTATCTATACTCAAAATGTTGTTTTAATTATAGCTTTTAAAATACCGAAAGTCAATTCCCAGAAGATTTAATATATTTTTTAAGGCACATTTTTCTTTTCAAACACCTTTTTCCTGATTAAATACATTTCAAAATCACTGAAAAATTCCTAAGATACAAGTGAAACATTTTTTCAGTGGAAAACAAACGGTTTCCACTACCCAATCATTCTATTTTAAAGTTTTAAACTCCTAAAGCTAATCAAACATCTTGTTTATTACACAAGAAGTTTCAACAAAGTAAATATACACATTTTCCATTGAAAATGCAAACCACTGTGACCACTTAGCGCTGTCCGCCCGCGCTGTCTAAAAATATCCGCGCACCCCACCGCCCAGCGTCGAGCGCCCATCAAGTGGCGCCAGAGTCACATGGGTGAAAATGCTGTATGGTGAAAATGTGCTCTCCGCTTGGCATTTTCCCGCTCTTCGGCTCTCCGGCTCGGCTCTCCGCGCTCCCAATGACAACGACGTCGTCGCTGTGGAGGAAAATCGCCAGTTTTTCGACGCAAATCGACCGCAGTTTTCAGTCGCCGAACGATTTTCGCCACAGCAACGAGGAAAATCGCCTCGTTGCGTTCTACTGTGAATGTGAATGGCAGCGAGAGAACGAGACGGAGGAAGGAAAAACCAGCAGAATATACGAAGAATATACACAGAATATACACGAAATTCTTTTTATAACGAAACCAAAGCAAAACGCGCATCGCAACGCACATAGAACCCGAAAAAGGTGAACAAATTAGCTAACAAATCTCGAGTAGCACTAACCCCTTAAGTTTTTCTGGAATGCCACTAATGTACTAACACAAAGCGAGAAAAAATAATAAGAAAAAGTCAGAGAAATAATGTTGAAAATGCTGAGGCAAGTGGACTAATCGACACACTACTTCCTCCTCTATACACAAAACGAAAAAAACAACGACGACGACACTTTCTGGCATCGTGATTTGATGATGACAACGCAGCAGCAGCAGCAGCAGCTTGTGGGAAACTCAGCAGTAGCAGACGCGGAAACCGAGGAAAAACCAGCGGAAGGAGGTGCAAAAATGACGGCGGCAACCACTGGGGGCGGCAGCTCGGCATCGGCGGGCGGAAAAACTGGTGGTGGGAAGCACAGGTCGAGGTCATCTGCCCGATACGACGATGTGGAGAAGCAGCAGCGCAAGAGCCGAGCCATCGTCTCAATACCGAACACCATCAAGCTGAGTATGCTCAACAGTGGCCTCCTCTCCTTCGATCGCATTAAGCTGGAGGCCCGCGACGAGAACAACTCCCTGTCCAAGACGATACCCATGGGACCCATCGATATTCGGCACTTTCTCAAGCTCTGCGATCTGAGGAGAAAGTTCCCGGTGCTCTACAAGCTGGAGTTTCAGACGGCGGCCAAGGTGGAGACGAACACCTGTCGGCATGCCATGAAGAAGAACAACCAGGAGAAGAATCAGAATCCCAAGTGCATTCCCTATGACTACAATCGCGTTGTCCTGGAGAAGATTGGCGGGCTGCAGGACTCGGACTACGTGAATGCCTCGTATGTAGACAGTTTACTCAAACCAAATGCCTATATTGTGACTCAGGGACCCGTGGAGGAGACCGTGCAGGCCTATTGGCGAATGGTGTGGCAGGAGAACATCAGTGCAATCGTAA
Organism: Drosophila baimaii; assembly: GCA_018874675.1. Lineage (NCBI taxonomy): Eukaryota > Metazoa > Arthropoda > Insecta > Diptera > Drosophilidae > Drosophila > Drosophila baimaii. The sequence goes on along the minus strand of JAEIIU010015670.1, from coordinate 15,092 downwards.
TGCTAACGAAAACCTTTGACTTTGCCAAGGTGATGTGTCACCAGTACTGGCCACCGAACATGGAGGTTCACGAGCAGTACGGCGATATCTACATAAACATAGTAAGGGAGGAGCAGTTGGCCAACTTCCATATAAGGACCTTCAGGCTGTACAAAATGAACGAGAAGCAGGAGGTCACCGACGAGCGTTTGATCCTGCAGTTCCACTACACCGAATGGTATTCCCACTCCTGTCCCTTTTCCAATGCCCTCTTGGAGTTCCGGAGGAGAGTCCGCTTGGTGGTGGGTAACATCATCAAGGATGGCGACGATATGCGAGGTCCCATACTGGTGCACTGCAGCGATGGCGGCGGCAGATCCGGCGTCTATATGTCCATCGACGCCAATCTGGAACTGGCCGAGGAGGAGGAGTGTTTCAATGTCTTCGGCTACCTCAAGAAGCTTCGACAGTCGAGGAAAGGCCTCGTGGAAAACGTGGAGCAGTACAAGTTTATATACGACACTCTGGAGGAGCATATCATCTGCGGCAAGACCTGGTTTCCCGTGTCCGAGCTATCGGACAGGCTGAAGGCCAAGGCCAGGCGGAATTCGGGAACCAAGATGAACGAGTACCAGGCGGAGTACGATCAGATTTGCAAGCAAACCCCGCGGTTTACCATTGGCGATTGCGCCGGCGGCCATCGAGCGGATAATCGTGAGAAGAACAGGGATGTCCTGTGTGTGCCACCGGATAATTTCAGGCCCTACCTGACCTCCTTTCAGGGCAATGCCTTCACAGACTATATAAACTCGGTGTTTGTGGACGGTTACACGAAGCCCCGAGAGTATATAGTGACGGAGTGGCCCATGAAGCACACTCTGGGCGAGTTTTGGTCCCTGGTCTACGACCAGGAGTGCTCCGCAGTGGTGGTCCTGTGCCAGCCACCCTCGCAGTCGCAGCAGTATCCCTCCTTTTGGCCAAACAAGTCGAAAATGGAGAAGTACGGCCCCGTCTTCTCCGTACACTATGTGATGTCCAAGAGCTATACGAACATCAAGCAATGGGAGTTCAAGATCAACAAGAAGATCGTATCGCTGACGGAGATGATGGCCGGGGTGAAGGCACCCACGAGAACCGTCCAACTATTCCAGCTGACGTGCTGGCCCATGGGCCACAAGGTGCCGAGCTCCACGAACTCGCTGGTTTACCTGATGAACATGGTGGAGATATGGCGAAATAAGGTCGACTACGGACCCGTGTGCGTTGTCTCGCCCGATGGTCGCAGTCGGGCCGGTGTTTACTGTGCCGCGAATGCGTGCATCGAGCAGGTCATCCAGCACGGCGAGGTCGATGTCTTTCAGGCGGTGAAGACTGTGCGCCGCCATCGTCCTCAGCTGGTGGAGAACATGACCGAGTACAAGTACTGCTACGATTTGGTCCTGCACTACGTCCTGCACTTTCTCAACAAGAAGGAGTGAGTGACGCTGTGGGCTGCTACTATTTTTGGCTGCACTGGAAAAGTGCTTTAATGGTTAACATAAAACGATACAAAACGATACTTGTGGTCCATCTATTTGAAGCCTGGGTTCTATTTTTAAAATCCTAGGAACAACACACGCCGCCTTAAAGCAATAATACTGAGTATTTTTGTGGTCCACGAAGAGGAAAAGAAGAAAAGAAATGAAGTGTGTCGGAGAAGGGATACGTTTTTGTTACGAGCGTCGAAATTTAATTTCACGCGCCAATTTTTTAACTTGTTTTGTGACCATAAAACAATTATACTATTACATACGGGTCTATATACTATATATACCCTGTATAAGCTTTTTGATCTGAAATGTATGTGCCATTTGTAACCCTAGTTGTTGTTTGTTATAAACAGAAAGGAAAGGAACAGTGTGATGATGATGACGGAGAGCTAGAAGGATATAGAAGACGAGTTGAAGAAACGATAGGAGAAGATAACTATTACCATTACAATTTATATTTATATCTGTAGTTTATTACGTTTACTCCTTAAAGAAACAAAAGAAAACTTGCTACCTGGGCAATTGTTGATATATATCTAAAACTACATATACCTATTATGAATCTATTTATACATAAATATATATATACACATATAAATGTTATGTACTATGTAACTGTTAACAGAACTTTATTTTTTATTCATGTTAAAAAACAAAACAAACAAATATTTATTGAAAAAGGGGAAACTTCGAACTGCAGAAGTAAACAAACTTGATATATTGTTTATTTTTAGAAACAAAAACACAAACAACACACACACAAAACACTCGAAGAAGTACATATTTATATATGATTGTATAATTATTTTCCTGTATTTTCGCATTTATGCATTCGACACACAAACCTACCTACATAAATATATATTGTTGTAACTCTTAAAAACACATTTTTTAATTGTGTATAATTGTGCGTATGTCCATTTTAATTCTTTTATAAACCAATCTACATTTGTGAACATATAGCACAAAACTGGTATTTGATTGGGCTAAACGAATTGAAGAACGAAGAGCCAAGCAAAAAAATATAAGAAACGATACCAAAAACAATAAAAAATGTGTGTTATTTATTTGATGGGCGGAATCTTCTTTTGGGTATAATCTTTTTATCTAATCAACGAATGAAATTTAAATGATATGAAACACATTAGAAATACATTCAGGAATTACCCCTGCCTATTATTTTCCTCTATACATACGGGGTCTCCAGCTAATCCATCTGAATATATACAGATGATCTCGCCACTCCACAATGTATGGCGTTCCTCAGCTGAGTCATAAAATCGAAATATCAATCAAAATATGCGGCCTTTCCCCTTTTAGCGATTGAGATCATTTTCCCAAGGAATAGGCAAATAGAAATTAGTATAAACAAAACAGTTCGCGATGATCCCAAAGGGAATACAGATTCAGAAACAACAACTGCCCATATAAAACCTTGACCAGATTACAGTTTAATGCGTGCAAATCAAACAGAGGCGTTGTCCATATAAATATTGCTCGTCGATAAGGCACGGAGCACACGGTTGGGTAACCGATGAGGTAAGGGGTGACATGACAAGGAAGGGGGGTAGGTGCGGTTGCTATAAAATCGATAAATGACAACACACTTTGCTTTAGTCGGCAATAAAAACCAACAGCAATAATAGTAAAACTTCGTGGCGCGCAATGACATCAGCGGAAAAGTCAGGATGGAGAGGAAAAGTAGGGGAAAACAGGAAAAATCCGCAATATGAAATTGAAAAATTGTGTAAAAATCGAAGCGATTGAGAACGACGATTCAAGCTGAAAACGAAAATGAATATCAACCTGACTGGCAGAAAGTTTTCCAATGCCATTTCCATTTTTCTGTTTCGTTTTTCTTTTAGCTTAAATATATTTTCCCTGAATTTTTGCCATTGTTTTCGGCACTTTAATTGTGGAACCTCATGCAGTGCGGAAATTGTTGCCATGGCTGGGGCCAAATTTTATGCCAGACAAATAAACCAATTAGGTTTTTGTTTTGGAAAATTTATCTTTACGAGCTATTAATACAAAAGCCAGCGCGTGGCAGAAAATTGCACGCGGGGTTTAAGAGGGGATGGACATTTAGTTTTAGTTAATTAAAAAGTCAGTGGCAATTAATTTAGGGGCTCTGCTCGAAAATTGATGGGGCCACACATAAAGTTATGAAAGTGAATCAAAGTGGATTGCCAAAATTGGAATTTTTATGGGAATACAGACTGCCGGAAACTTTAGCAAGAGGACTAAAATGCATAAATATAATATTGGAATCTCTATTAAAAAAATTAAATAATTTCAGTAAAAAGTTTATTTGTACTTTTCGTATACTTATTATTTCTTCTTATTAAAATGCACTTAAAAGAACCCTTAAAATAGATATTGAACTCCATTCTTTGGTTTCCTTAAAAGTAAAATTCGTTTTTACAGACTTAAATTGATTTTAACGAAATGTATATAAATATAGCTAATTTTAGCAATATTCCAGCCATTTTTAACATGATCAGATAGGTTAAATGCTTGAAAGCCAGTTGATTGATTATCTTGTGAGTCAAAGAAATGTTTACTGTTCCTTGGGCATAGGTACATTGACGAGGTTTTCTGGTTGGTCACACTTTAGCCTGCGCTCTGGAATTGCCTGCGATAGTAAATCACTGTTTTAATGGATGAGAGAGTAGTATGGGTGGGCGTTGTTGTTCTTGTTGTTGTTGTTTCCTTAAACATCCTTAGTTGTTAGCACACATGTTTACAATAAACCCGGCCAGTCAACTTGAGAGTGCCAACAAACCAAATGGCAGCTGCAAGGACCAGAGACATGACAAGAGCTAGCTCTAGCTTAAGTATAGAAAGTCTACACTGAGAGGTACGGTTATAGAATATGTTCTCGGATTCTAAATGTAAAGTAAAGTACCAAATCGTATATGTAAGAGTTTAAATTCATTTATATTATTTATAATATATAATAATACTGAACGGGTGGCTCTCTCTTAAAGAGTTTTTTGTAGAAAAATCGAAAGTAATTTTTTTTTAAATAACAACTTTGTGCTCCGACTTCTTTTCTATCTGTATAAATTCCTTGTGTGGGTGCAAGACAATAGATATTAAGCAAGTGCATTACACACAGCTACAGCTTTATATTCAGAGCCAAAGTCAGTCACTTAGTCGGCCAGGAGCGACCATTTCAATTTGTCAGTCATCAACAGAGCCAAGAGTGCAGTCGTTGTCTCTTTGTGTGTGTGTCCCGAGTATCCCAACTATTTGCATTGTGTGCATGTCAAAGTCGTCGTGTTAACATTAATTAAATCTATAGCCTGACATGCACAACAGTACGGATCCAACTACTACTGCACTTCCCATCGGCCATTGTAAATGGTTCGCCGCATTGAATTATTGGTTTTGATTGGACATTTTTTACAATAACCAGGGGGAATTTGTCGCTGTTTAAGTATAAATATTGATTGGGACATTAAGCAAATAACCATTTATACAGCCGCTTTTGTTTTAATTGCGAATTGACACCGAGCTCACGCTGAAAAGTATGCCAAGTCCCCGAGGCTAAAATAATCGCACACAAGTGTTTTAATATTCACATAATTGTTTTTGCCCCGCTCTTCTCAGAAGTGTCGCCTTATTTGTATACATTTTCGAAACAATTTAAGTGAAGTGAGCTGAATTTGGGCTCGAGGGGCTTTGCTGGCACTGTTTTAAATAATAAATAGTTGAGAAAGTTGAATGGCAAGCCGTTTTGATTATATTTAACTACGTAATTACGTTTATATTTGTTCTAAAATGTTGAGTGATATGAATTGCTGCATTAAATGTTACTTTAAACAACTTGATCCCCCGAGCAAATCAATTTCTTTTGTTTTTGGTCTTAACTCCAGCCCAGAGCTGGGCTTATTTGAAATTAATTGAAAACGAGTCGTCGTCGTTGCTATGAAATGCGATGCTAGGAGCGCACAAAAGGCATTCGTTTAATTATTTAAATTTAATTTCATGTCATATCAAATTAGTGCCACTCATTTTCACTCCGAGCGCATGGAATCAGCAGCCCCTCTACCTTTCTGGCCTCGTTTCCTGCCCGTTGTGTGTTCGTGTGTGTGTGTGTTGAGTGTGCGAAAGACTAAAGGCCAACACTTTTTAACTCATTTCCATTACGTGCCTCCCGTTTTCCTGGCGTAAATAAATGGCAGTATGTTTTTGCATTATGCTGCCATCATTTTATTATTATTATTATTATACTTATTATAAACCCGTTTCGTTTCGTTCGCTGCGAGTGCAGTTGCATATGGGTGACTGAGTGCCGAGAAGTGTGTGCATACAGGTGTGTAATAGGCATCACTGCAATTGCAACTGCAATGGCAATTGCACTTCTCCAGGTGAGGGAACCATGGCAAATACCGGCGCATAATTGAATTAGCTAAACAAGGAACGGTGAACAGAACCAGAAACGCCACGAACAATGGCTTATTATAATGGCAATCAGCGGTGGCAGGGTGGAGGAAACTCCAAGTGGCAGCAGCGGAAATTGCTGGCAACTTCGGGGAATAGGGAGTGCGGCGGGGGAACACAAATAGAGTGAAATTTCCCAGCGAAATGCCAGACATTTACCCCAGAAGAATGCTGGAGAACCGAATAACAAATAAATATGTATTTTTCAAGGATCCAAGGGAAATTAGCCCGGAAAGCATGAAGGAAAGGGAGAATTATTGGGAATTAAATGAACTTAAATGAAAATCATCGTACTTTCAGTAGATTTAGATTTTTTATTATTTAGGCCCAATAAATATTTAAGCCATTAATAAAACCCAAGCACCTAATGAAATAATGGTTCTGTAAGCTAATTTATGGTATCATTAAAAATTAAAATTGTGAACTGATCTTTAAGAAATAAATTACCTGCATTTACATTTTATAATTTTAAAAACAAACCAAATTTCCCCTGAATTTTATGTAAATGCCATTTATAACCTCGAAAATACCAAAATATTTACGCAATAATTTTAATTTTCTATTTACTTTTCCGCACACTTCTGGTTGAACGCATTGATTGGCGATTTGTAATTTATTCATTACATCCAACCAAATAATTGCAAATCAACAATTATAATCAAATATTTATTGATTTGCCTAATGGCATGCATATATGCCATCAATAAAACCTATATTGCAACAGCAACGATAATGCCAGCATATGTACAAGGGCACGGTAACTACTCGTAATTATGTAATGCGAAAAACCGCATAAAATATATATTTTGAAATGATAGCAAATGGGAGTTGTGCTAAATGGCATTCATAACTGGCAGTGCACAAAATTTAATTATAATTGTTTTGTTATTTCTGTTTTTTAAGCGGATTATGTGGGCAGAAAAAAGAAGAAATGTATTATAGGTTCACAGCAGTTGGCTGGAGTAACAATTGATTCACTTTGATCTCAAAAGTGAACAATAAATTCAATTTAATTGATTTGCTTGCTATTAAATTTTTGAAACTATTATTTAATGTACAAATATACATTTTTAAATATTCTCACGTAAGAGGAAATGGCAAATTACCCCAGTTTTAGCCACATTATAATAAGTTTTAGCTCTATTTATCCTGTTTGCCCCTTTGCTTCTCAACAACTCCAAAAGATACAACTGCCTGGCGGCAGGACGCAGTCCCTTTGCACACTAAGCTTCGAAATTATTTAATTAAATATTAAATTATAATTTGATTATTCTACACATAAAGTTTTCAAGTTGTCCGTGGCGTTACAAAAATTGTTAATGACATTTAGGTAGACAAAGAGGGTTTTTTGCGGAGGGCGGGGGACGCAGGAGCATTTTGACGAGCGGATGTGGGGCGTGGCAGCGCAAACTTTTCCCTGCACTACTACGCGCACCCAAAACTTTTTTGCGGCTTAGTGTGTGCATGTGTGTGAGTGAGTGTGTTGGTTGTTGTTAAATGCACAAAAGCGTAATTAAATACATAATGAACAAGAGCCAAACAAAATATAAACAGGGGGCGTGGACTGGGTGCCGAGTTCGCTGCATATCAAATGTGTCTCATATGGGTTGGGTTCTACCTTATAGAAGGCACAAAAAAGCCTTTCAAAATTTGTTCAACAACCGAGCACCGGAAGCTCATTATGTGAGGGAAACAACAAAAGCAGTTGCTGTGCAGTTTGTTGAAATGCATCTGGAAATTTGCACTTTGCCGCTGGAAAATTAACTCCAAAACAAAAGACTCTTTGTTTGATGTCAGGCGGAGAGGTGCTTCGTAGGCTTTTTAATTAAATTCAACTCGAACTTTTTTGTAGTGCACGGAAAATAATTATGAACTTTAAAGTCTCTGTCTGAATGCGTTATTTTACAATCAATCAAAAAATGCATGTTAAGCTACGTAATAAAATATTTTGAACTGTGTACACTTAAAACACTTAAAATATAAACTTAGCTCTCATTTTTCATAAACTTCGTGCCGTCTTTGAAAATCGACACTCAAACATTTCCTTATCTGCATTAATTAATGGTTTCACGATGAAAAATATGAGTGGCTTTCTTTTAAAATTCAGTTTCGAGCTGTGATTCATTGGAGAAATCTCCACTTATCACACTGCCCACAAATCCTGGCTAGCTGGCTGACTGGATGGCTTGGCCAGCATCGGTGTCAGTTTCTGCTATCCATCTTCATCAGCTAGTTGGCCAGCTGCATGAATATTTTAGCCAGGATACCAAGGAGCTGGGCGATTCCAGAGATTGGCCCACTTAATTAAAATTACAGAGCTCAGGCGAGGAGCAGGCCAGGACCAGTACCAGCGGCAGCTGCTGTCAGAAACCGGAGTTGTGCCCTAAATTGCCAACATGCCCGGCTCACTCACTCACTTATTATTATTGCTGCTCTTTCTGGTCACGGCAATACATACATACATACATACATATGTGCATATGTATTGTATATGGGAAAGCACTTTTCGAGTTTAATTGAAAATTATTATATTTGTAGTGGGTTCAGCATTGATTACTAAACAAAGGGCAGCCTAGGTTCTCAGTCATGTAAATCAAATCAAATCAAATCGAAGGCTCGATGCCACACAAGGAGCTCCATGCCACACAATTAATAAGCTGAAATTGCATTAAGTTTACGTATTTGCCCATTAGCATAGAAAATGAGTCATTGTTGCCCCATTATTGTTTGTTATTATTGGGTGCAAAGGGCAGTTTTCAACATAGTTGAAGTATTTCTTGGCCATGAACCGGAGTTTGAAAATCAAGAAAATCTAGGCTAAAATGGCAAGATAGGGAAATTGTGTTTTGGTTAGAAAGTTAATGGAACGTAGTCCTTAAATATAGGCCTAGGTATGTTTTCAAAAAGGAAATGTTTTCACTCAAGACGCTTGTTGTGGAAATGCAAAGAAAAATATCTGAGGAAATATTTGCAACACATTTAGTGTGCGTATGTTGTAAAAGCAGAAATATTAAATAATTTCCGAACATAAGGAATTTAATTATTTGCTTATTTACAAATAAAAAAATATTTAAAGTTAAGCCTACATAATCTTATAGTTTTTTTATTGTTTCAAAATATATGTTGAGTAAAACCATTTCTTCTTTAAACATTCTTAGTGTTAAATCTTTTTTAAAGTTTTCTTTCACTTATTAATCCTTAAGAAAATCATAAAAAGATTAACATTTTATAAGAAAACTTCCTTTTAACCTGTTTAGGTAAATGTTTAAAATATACATCAGAAGGACCAGCTAGTTACCTCCTTTTTCTCGCTTTTACCTGTAATGGAAATTACCAACCGCTGCTAAAAACGTGAAAGGTAAAGCAGCAGAGTGTGGGTTTGTGGGAAAAATGTAAATGAAACATATCGCAGATCAAAAAAACCAACTGTGAAAACCCAGATGGAAAAGCTCCACGTCTACATCTACATATACATACATATATATCATATACATATATGCATATACATATACATATTTATATATATATATATATATGCACGCATACGTAACCAAACACACGTATGCATAAATTTCACGCACAACTGAATTACGATGCGAATGATGACGAGGCTGCCTTGTATGTAACGTAATATGTTCCGCGATGGCTGCGGAAATCTGCACAAAGGGAGCGTTCAAAAACAACAGAATGGCCAGGGGAAGGGATAGCGACAGAGGGATAGCCTTACACTCGGGAAAACAGTAGTCATTCATGTAAACTTTAGGTATTTTGTTGCTATCTGAAAGTAACAAAATTACTTCGCTTGTTGGCATCAAATTGTTGTATTAAAAAATATCGAAAAGATTTCAGGAAATTAAATTCAGTATTTATGTTATCAAAATAAAATTTGTAAATTTACGAAAAGTATTAAAAAAATAATAAAATATTCAAAGGCTACAATTTATTTTCACAAAAATATACAGTAGTGCAATTTAACAAATAATTAAGATATAAATTAAAACATTTAAATGACATAGATAAATAGATACTTTTATCTAAGTGCAAGGAAGAGCAAGAGGCAGAGGCTACAGATTCGGTTGGGTTAGACAGTTAAATAGACGGAGCTGACAGGTTGGCCGGGGCGTGGAAAAATTCAGCAACGCCATCATTAATCTTTATTTGCGCCTCCCTCACCCTCACCCGCACCCACGGCATTACCCATTTCCCACTTCCCTTTTCCCCAAAAGCCGGGCGCGTGAATAATTTAGCTACCTAATAATAAATCATTGCAGCCTGTGCATTAGTTGACTGTCTCTTACGTCTGTCTGTCTGTCTCTCAGAACCGGAAGTGCAGAGTTACATGCTTAAATGCTTATCAAATTTTATGCGTCGCCCCTTTTGTGTATGTGTGTGTGGGTGGGTGTTCCAGAGACTCTGCCCTGCGCCACTAATGAGCATTAATTAATTGCCGGCTGGCAAAGGGGGCGGCATCAGCGGAGGATGTGCCACGCCCGCCTTAAAGGTCCGCCGCCGGCGTCACAGGAAGCATTTTTGCGGGCACTTAGAGGTTTCACTCTTGCGAAAGGTTAAATATTACGTATACGCAATTAGATCTCGACGCTTATTTTTGGACGCTGAAATAATGAGCTTGTCCCGGGAGAGTGAGGGAGTACAAATGAAATGAGGCTTGAAATATTATATTTCTTTGCGGTGGAATAAAAATAGGTTTACGTCTGTCATTCTTTTGGTCGTCAGTTGATTTTTTGTTTATTTTCATGACGGCAATTAGATCTCGTAGCTTATTTTAGGTGCTGAAATAATGGCAGTTTGCAGAACACGACTGAAATATTATATTCTATTGTAGAATGTAAATTTAAATTAATTTAATCTATTGTATTGCATTAAATCGAACGATTTATTAAAATTTCCAAGGGATCCTCCTTAATTTTAAAAAGCCCAAGGTTTTAGCCGAGTAACTCATCCCACACGTCGAACACATAATCTCCACAGAAAATCCTATATTGCACAAACAACGAAAACTTTCAACATTATTGAAATTTTTCATTGCAAGATATTTTTACTGATTTTCGTTGCTGTTGCTGTTCCCTCCTTCTTCTTCTTTTTACCCTGGCGTCCACAATTTATCTTTTTTAAAAGGAATTTGAGCATCACAATAAAAACAATTTGTAAAATTTAGCTTGCAACATAATTTGATTACTTTGGCAAATAGAAAGAAAGAGTTTGCAGGCAGCTGACAAAAATGTTTTGTCCAAGTATATGGGGGATGCTAGGTGAGTATAGGAATTTTAATTAAACCATGATGGCTTCGAAATTCTGGCACTGTCCACTAAAAACACTAAGATAGAAGACAAAGTGCTGGGATGGGAATGGAAATGGTCAAGGTAATGGAATTGGAAATGGGATGGAAGAATGCTATGAACTATCGTAAAATATTTGGACATCTATTTGCAACTTAGGTTGTGGCTTTTCCTGGGAATGCAATAAAATATTTAAATGTACAATCAATAAACTGTGTGCACTATGTGCTCCCCAAAGAAAATTCGGCTTTGCATTTATTTTTGCCGGAATGTCTCGTTTCAATTTCCTTTACTTATCCTTCTGTTTTTATTTTTGGGTGGTTTAAATTGATATTTCGGACAGGGCTGCGGTCGGCTGGCCGTGTCAAATGGACAAATATTTTCAATTAAAAATGTTTCTCGCATTTCACTGGCCAACTCGTTGTCCCTTGTGTGGCTTTAATTGTTTGCCCATTGCAGGTAGGCCTGAATACCAATTGTTGCATAATCGAGAGAGCATTTTGTTGCAAATTTCAAATACTGGTGCGAATAGAAAAGGAATATTTTTGAGGGACCATATTTATATATTCGTATGTATGTAACATTGGGGAATCTACAAATTATTCTCGTGTCCAAGCTGGTGCAGTAATCTGTCAAACCAACTTCAATTTCAAATTATTTCCATTTGTGACACACAAACACGCTGTTTGTGCTCTCTGGCTTGGACATTTTCAAGAAGCCAAAGGCAAGCGACTTAGTCGGCAACAAAACACGGGCCAAAAAGCGAGAGGTGGAGCTTACCTGGGATTTAAATGCTATTTACACAGCTTCTGTCTGGCCAATAACATGCGCCGAAAGTAAAGCTCAAATCTGAGTGAGTCTGAGGTGCTGGAGTGCTGGGGTAGAAGGCATTCCCGTTGGCAGGAAGTGAGGAGGAGGGCGGTCCCGAAATAGTGTTGACCCTTTTGCCATTGTCTGGGCACGTAGGAGAGGGCTAAAAATGTGACACTCCGGGAATGGGCAGCTTGGGCTTAGATGTGTCTCCTGAACTACCATGCCCATTTCAGACCACTCACTCGCTCGCTCCCAGCCCAATCCGGCAATTCCAAAGCTGGCCGAGATTCAACTGGAAATTGTGCACACCTGTCGACGGAAAAAGATGGAAATAAAACAGTTGTGGGCGAAAAAATAGCTGTCAAATTTAGGGGTTTTTAAATAAGTATATGGAATATGCATTGTAATTTTGTTCTCTAATTTGATTTCTTACAATACGTACACTGGAATGCAACGTACCTATTATTGAACACATGCTTAAAATATATTAGTATTGAAAATATTTTATTTATTCGGTAATCACTTAAATAGAAATAACAAACACACTTGGAGATGCATTAAAATGATCTCTATAATTATGACCTCGATTGCTATGGTGGTGGCTAAGGGAATAGGGATGGGTAATATCCCCTCCCCCGACAATTCCCCGGCTGAGGCTCAGGCAACGTTATTACCTTGACACATGTGTAACGGCTTTGTCTTCCTTTTTTCCGTTTTTTCACCGGCCTCTTTTACCTGGCTGCTTTTTTCTTTCTTTTTTTGTTGCTGAATTCAACTGTAGCAACAACTGCAAAAGCGGCTTTTGTTTGGATCCTTTGGCCCCGAGAACCCCGCTTACCTTTCACCTCTTACTTGCGGCCCTTTAACCCTACACAGTCTCAGTCCCCAGTCCCCGGTCCCCGGTCCCCGGTCCGCTGTTAACACTCCGAGGGCCTAGCGTGTTGCTAATGCATGTTGAGTCGAGCTTAAGACACAATTTCAGTCTGCTGGAAAAGATTTGTGCGCCCCTGGCCCTTTGATGTGCGGCCAAAAAACGAAAGGGGAGCCCTAGCGCTGAAGCCGAAATCCATTTAGCAATTTCCTCATTTTCAATCAGCTGGCAGAAGCAGCGCGGAATCTCTGGGGCTCGCAGAGGGCATCCGACTTTCCGGTCAAAATGATTAAGTATGGTGCCAGGCAATACCCTGGAGACGCAGACGATGCTAAAAGTGTGACATTACTCCCGGGAAAATTATGACAAAGAAAATTGGTAGATAGACGTGAGAAGTTTTTCAAAAGATAGAAACAAGAAAATAACAAACAACAAAGAAATGGAATAAAATAATAATATTTTATCTATATTGTAGAGTAATATAATTTTATTTGATTTCACCTTTAAACTCTATTTAAACACAGATAAATTCAAGCTGAGCTGCTGGATGTTCATTTAGTTACTTCTACATCGCATAGTATTCATTCCGATTGGATTACAATTATTTTCGTCACACAAATTCCACCTTCCAGTTCACTAATCGTTCACATAAATCGCTTTTGGCTTTCATTAAAGCTCCAACTACATAATCCATTCAAAACTTCAGGGATCAGGCTATGCGATTTGATGCCATTTAACAAGGACGAGGAGGCGACTTTATTTATTTCGCCCACAACGGAGCGCTGCAGCGCGCTGGCTCTCTTTACAGGGAACCAAGCTGGGAAAATTGATGAAATTGATTTCCACATTGGCAATTTTCTAAGCGGACTCACGTTTGCACCTGACAACTACAACCGGCTGACCTCTCAACTCCCGAAGACCTCCCGAGCTGCCGACCTGCAACGTCGTCCTTCTCCCTGTAAATACTTTGGCCAAACATTTTGTCATCCATCTTGGGGCCAGGATCCCAAACACAGCCACGTCGCTGTCTATTAGTTGCAGCTCCAGTTTCTCGTCCTTATCCTGCAGCACCGGCCTGCTCCTCCTCCTGCTACCATTTTCCCTGCGGGTTCAGACGTCGCCATCAACAGGAGCATCCATTTCCCAGTCTCAATCTTGGCCAACTGCAGCTCCTGGATTTTTGTTCCCTAGCATCACGTTTATCTAGCCATTTCTTGGTTTTTCTTTTTGCACGATTTTTGCTCGCTTGCTACAAATTGTGTGCTCTGCTTTTAGAAAAGCGAGGAAGGTGCTCGGGGTTTTCACTAACGACAGTTTATAAAATATTCAGCTTGACTGCCAAAGTCTGCTGCTGGTAGTTGAACACTGTTGCCGCTGTCTTGGCAGCTAAAAGTTTTTAATGAATTTTTTAGCAAGCTAATCGAAGTCAATGTTAGTTGAAAAATGCATTAAATAACGTGTGGCACGTGTATTCAACGCGTCATATGCGCAATGTCGCAGAGAAATGTTGACAGATTCGTTTTGCGGAATAAAGTCTGCCTTTTCGGAGGTTCAACTTTGACTTTTTAATGCCAGAGCTCTCACACAGAAGGTCAGACAGTCGGAAAAGTGGGGAACTTCCACTGGAAAAGCCAACCAGGCGTGAGAAGAGTTTTCTTTATTTTTCCGCAAGACACTGGATATAGGAACATGCTTATCAAATTTGCAATGCAAATTTGGTATTTTCCACTTGGTGGTAATATGTGTAAACAGAACCGGGCTGAAATAAGGGTTTAAGGAGACGAATTTAGCCAAATAATAAGTTAAATATTTTATTACAAGTGCAAGTCGACTGCAGGGGAAAAATATTCACGAGGAAAAGCGAAATCAAATATTATAAAATATTAAAAAAAAATAAACTTTACAATTTAACAAGTAAGAAAAGCTAACTTCGGTCGGAGCCGAAGTTGATATACCCTTGCAGATATTTTTTTCTATAAACTGTTTCCTTTAAAAACACAAACACACATACATACATATTCCATAAAGCAATTTTTGATCTGATTGCTTCACTCACAATCAATTCAATCGCAACATGATCGTAGTCCGAGTTTTTCATGCTTCGTTCGGATCGATCGCCGTTTTCGAGCCGATCAGTTCCGATCATCATACGCA